>JAVDPK010000694.1:385457-420670 GCA_034780415.1 Cichlasoma orientale
GAGATTTTGATTGGGTGGGCAAGAATCAAATTTGGGTGGGCTGAGCCCACCCTTGTCCTATGCTACCGCCGGCCCCGCCTGGAATGTTTTTGTTTATACTGAATGCATTCAAGGTGCGCTGGAACACACGCTGTTGTTAGGCAGATTTAACTGATGTTTGATTGTTCGTCACAGATAAATTGGTTCTGATCAAAGAAAAAAAGACCTGGGAGGAGGCCTTGGATTACTGCAGAGAGAATTACGGTGACCTGGTCTCCATCACTAACCCTGACTACCAGAGAGTGGTTGAGGCGAAAGCCGTGAACGCCAGCAGCCGCTTTGTGTGGCTGGGACTGCGCTACTCCTGCACGCTGGATCTGTGGTTCTGGGTCAGTGACAATCCAGTCTGCTATGATCAGTGGGCTGCAGATGGAAAGACTGAGGAGTGTGATAGGTCTGCAGCTATGGACAGAGGAGGAGAGCACGAGTGGTTCAGTCGAAGAGACAGCGAGAGATTTAATTTCATTTGTTCCACACAGTGAGCTTTAAAGCTCACTGACTCACTGCAGGTTAATTAATGTGGTAAAAAATCAATTCACTTTTATGATTTTATTGCACGTTTAATGTCCGATAAGCTTTAATGATGGAGAGGGGACCTCCTGCCATGTCCAGTTCAACAGAACAGGTGCAGGTCCCGCTCAGTTTAACCAGCTGTTTCACTAACACAACATATTTTATTAGTTTTTAATCCTCCTGTAAATATTATCAGTTAACCACACAGTGCACTGCCCAGGCCTTTCATTTCAGCCGTGATTTCTTTCTATAAATATATTTCTATACTTTTTAAATCAGGTTGTGTGTCTGTGTTTTTGGGCTGATTAAAAGCTGCTTGTCAGAGATCAGTGGTCCTCACAGCACAGCCACATTAAAACATATGATTTTATGGACTGTGATGTGTCACTGGAGATGAAACAGAATATAAAGTGTGTAAAATGTGCTCAAGCTTAACCCTCTGCAGCAGTAATATTAATCCATATAACACTGATGGGAACATTTTTCTGCTGAATAAATACTTTTAATGATTTATTTACAATTTACCAATAATAAAGTTTTGTGTGTATTGAGGTGTTTTTGTTGTGTTTTATTGCTCCTTTTTCTAAGATCATGGTTCCTCCTCCGCCCCTCGTCACTGTCAGCTAATAGTAAATATATAGAAAACTATAGAAGTAATAACATTTTACAACTCTTCATCCAGGAAGGAGAGCAGCAGGAGGCGGTCAGAACAGTGTGTTTGAATGTGGTTCAGTTTGTCCTGTTAAAGAGATATCTGACAGATAACCCATCCATCCATCCATCCATCCATCCATCCATCCATCCATCCATCCATCCATCCATCCATCCATCCATCCATCCATTTTCTTCTGCCTATTCTATCCCAGCTGCCACAGGGTGAAAAACAGAGCACACCCTGGACAGGTTGCCAGCCAGAGATCTGGCAGATATCGTTTTGCATGAATGTTTGATATCTGGAAATATGCACACAGCAGATATTCAGTGTCATTTACAGCCTTACTGCAGTGACTGATTAGAAATTGATGTTTTATGTCATCATATTCTGCAGTATGAGAAAAAAAACTCCTAATTTAGATTTGCATGCATCTCTTACTTTGTCAACAGGACCAGCAAAAACACTTTCTGTACATTTTAATTAGCTGGGACGTGTGCTGTTTGTTTTAGCTTTTATTGTTCCGTACTGCCTCCCTGAGGGCAGCAGGTGGTACGGGCGATGTGCTGGGTGGGATGTGTCCTTCAGGATGCTTTACTGTGGCAGCGGGACCTGCACAGCTCCTCTAAGCAGAGGAGAGCACAGCTGATGATCTTCTATGCTGTGTTCATGGCCCTCTGGAAACAGAAACAAGTACTACAAATGGGACTCTTTGGGAGTTGTAGTAGCAGTTCAAACAGAATTAATGCAGTGTCGGTAAAAGAAGGCGAGCGTATTCTTAGTACTTACCAGTTATTTTTACAGTTTCATAAGTCTAATTTTAATTTCTCCCATTCGAAACAATTTTCAAGAACTTCCACTAGCAAATGGCTGCTACAATATGAAAACACATTCTCAGTGGTGGAGTAATCAGGACGCTGTTCCAGAAAGCAACAAGCTCAGATTATCACCTCTCTGAGGTGGGCCACTGAGTTTTCAGAGTTCACTCTGAGTTAAGGACATGTCATGACCCTGCGCCCCGCAGTTTGAGAACCACTGATTTAAACAGTGATTGCTACAGTAAGAAACAAGAAACTCGTGTCTAACTGGGATTTTACTGTTGCAAAGATGCAAACCTGTTCAGAGTAATGTGCTCCACCGTGACCTTTGACTTCAACCATATAAATGATAAGATAAGATCTGAGAGTCAGTCAGTAGGTTCAGGTGCAGCAGGAGGGAAGGACTCAGAGACGGTCTGTGTGTAGTGAATTAAAGTCCAGAAACACTGCAGTGTTAAGCAATCAAACCAGAGCTGTTTAACACAACATATTTCAAGATTACTGTGTGGAGACAAGATAATCTAAAGGAAATGGGCTTAATGTTACATGTGTTACAGACACACAGAGATCCCACTATGTGTGTTTTCTCAACACATTTAATTCTCAGCAGTGCATGTCAAGAAGTGTGATAATGACAGGATAGCAAACATTCTCTCTGGAAATCTACTAGAAATTTTTAGACAATTACTGAAGTCTAATTTTAACTCAAAGTTGTCAGAAATTTTTATTTATTTTTTTTTTAAGATCTGAAGTGGCCTGAAATTTCAGTTCCCTCAAAATGAAACAAATGTAAACTTAGTGATAAGATCGGTAGGTTTAGAAGTGTCGCGGTGACAAACAAGCATTTTGATTAAAATTTATTATTATGTCGTTTTACGGCAGATAGGCGCGCCCCCGTGAAGACTGCGCACGCGCTGAAGGTCTCCTGTGCTGCCAGGTTTGGGACAGTGGGGCCTTATTATGTAATTTATCTGTTTACAAAAGTGAAACTGGAGACTGTGGACCACGAGGGGAAAGCTGACAGGCCGGGGGTGAGTTGTGTCGATATGAGCAGCACAGTGAAGCTTTTATCAGGCCGAGAGCTCTTTAAAATGCTGTAAACAGTTAATGTGTTGTAGTGTCTCCGCCGGCTTTTTCACTCACACTCCGCCAGAAAAGGTGAAGTTTTCACGGTAAACGGTGTCACACCGTTACTCACACATGTTAACCACGACCCCACGCCGGAAACCGCAGACACACAGTTAAAACATAGTTTGGAAGAGTTTAGCTCGAAATATGAAAAATGTGTATCGGGCAGTCGCTTCTAGGAGCCTGTGCGCACGCGCCATATCAAGCAACGCCAAGTACGTGTGATAACGATTGGAGAGAAGGCACGTGCACAGTACTCGGCGCACGTTCAAAATAAAGTTGTTTTTAAAAAACAAATAAAATCAATAAAGTGTTGATAGCTCTGGAATTACATTATACAGAAAAACATGCACATAAACATTAAAACTTATCACACTCCTGATGGTAAAAAAAAAATAAAATAAATAAATTATTACGTTTAATTAACAACTGCAGTTTGTGTGAAATATATCACTAAAATTTGTGAAGATGTAGTGTTTTTGAGCTTTGCTATGAAGAAAATTCAGGTGGAGAAACTTGTGTGAAGAAAACGGTTACATGTGAATATAATGAATAAGCCTTTAAAGTAACCACTTAGTCCCCACAGGCTGCTTGAACAGAGATGGACTTTAATTTTAATGTTTATTTTTGACTAAAGAAATAAAATCAACTTCATTATAGAGAGATCTCACTATAAATTAGGGGGGGGGGTACCTGTGGAAAACAGAAAAGCAGCTCCATCTTTGTAGGCTTTAAGAACTCAGTGGTAGACACAGCAGATGGTCTGTGTAAACAGAAGGCATGTTTGGGTCAGAGTTGTATTTTTTGAGGCCGTTTCGCTGCTAGTTTCATGATGGTTTTAAGTCTTTCAGTTCATGTGTGTTAGCAGCAAATTCCTGTAATTCCTTCTGCTGAGCACTGAGTAGCATTAATTTACAAGTGGATCAGCTGATGAGCTGATGACCACATTGAAGTGGAAGTGCAGTTTTCAGGAAGCTCAACCGAAACAAACTGACAGGAATCGAAACAACAGTTTGACTTTGGCTTCTTTCTTTATGAAGATAAAGAAAATGCATCATGTGATCAGCTTTCTGCACACTTTATTACACTTGGACTTGCACTGTATGCCTGCATGTTACCTTGTCATTCACTGTGTTTCCCACTGTGTTCATGCTGTAATGATGATTACAAATACATGTTACTGGTCATGAATAGACAGTTGTACATTATAATCCCCCTTTTTTTTTTTGGTTTTTTTTGTAACTGTAAGTGCTTTATGTGTATAACAGTTAGTTACCCAGATATAGACCAGTTGATAAGTCAAACATGGATGCATACCATAACCATAACATCCTAATTTATGGTTCAAACAAACAAATAAATACACTGATTCGACTTTGTGAATCACTCATAAATCATGATGACATAAAACACTATGACTCTTCTTGGCACAGAGCGTTGTGCTTCCATGTTGGGTTTTCACTGTGAAAAGTGATTTTTCACATGAACGTGTAAATATTTAATCACAGCTGATCCACAAACACTAGCTGTCACCTCTCACCTATATTTTCTTATAAAATGAAGTCCAACTTGTTAAGCAGCTGACTCACACATGCACGGGTTAACCAGACTATTTATTGGCCTGTGGGAAGTTAATCATTATGGCTTTTGACAACCACAGAGAGGATCTGAGACTTGCTCTGCACTCTTCAGCACTGATTTCACCTGCGTTTATTCCTTTTTAAAACATTATAGATAACTCTCTTTTGGACATGACCAACGTCAAGCCCAAATCAGAGAGCCGGCGCGATGGAGCCGAGGGCCCGGATGGGGGCTGGGGCTGGGTGCTGGTCGTCGCCATGTTTATCAGCACGAGCCTCGTGTTCGGCCTGATGCGGAGCCTGGGGATCTTCTTTGTGGAGTTCGTTCAGTACTTTGAGGAGAGCGCCCAGGCCATCTCCTGGATCTCGTCCACGGGCCTGGCAGCACAGCAGTTCTTCAGTGAGTCTTTGATGCTGGTTAAAGTGTGAGTGTGAAGTTTGTAGCAGTGCAGCTGGCACCTGTGTTTATTATGGATTATTGTGCTCGCTATTATTATAGTAAGTATTTTTCTGTTTTACTATATTGACACTTGTATTGTGTCTAAAGAGTAAGAGCAAACTACTACAGGATGCATGTGATCCTGTTCAGAATGAGCTCTTTTAACCTTAAATCTTCTGAAAGGGAAAAAAAAAATTATTCATAAATAAATTATGGAAATATTTGTGCTTGCTTGTGTTGCAGGTCCGCTGGCTGCTGCACTGTGTAATGCATATAATACCAGAGTGGTGGTGATGACAGGGGGCTTTCTCGCTGGGCTCGGCCTCACACTCGCCTCGCAGGCCACCTGTCTCGTACACCTCTACCTCACAATGGGAGTGATTTCAGGTAACAGGTGTAAGAGTCTTAAAACACCAATCAAAACGTTTTAATTTCCTGTTGCTCGGGAACGGCTGCATCCCTTATTTACTTCACGATGCTTCTTCACAGCGACTATTTTTTCGGCGCATCCCGTGAAAAGCGTGGCTACACAGCTGTAGCACTTCTGGCTGTTATTTATTTATAATTATAATTTACAGTAGTGATTAGCTGGAGGCAGCGGTGCCACAATGTATTTGTATTGATTATAATAACCGTGATAAGGAAAAAATAGTCGATCCAGAGCCTGTACACTCATACTTAGATGCGCTTTTTAAAGAAAGGCGACTTCTGCACCTGCTGCAGGAGCTCCTCCTGCATATATGGGAAGATACATTTCAGGCACGAGTCACCTCACACAGCTACAGTGTTGTTGTGTTGCTGAGTGAAGTCCTGGAGGCAGGCGAACTGTTGAGGACTTAATTAAATCACTGATTTATTAGTGCTGCTTCTCTTTGTGCCCTGAGCTAGCTCTAGCTGCTTGGATAAAACGTGATACTGTGCTCTTCCTGCACCTTGACTAACAGGTGTGCTGTAAGTCTGGCGCTCCATTTAGCTTCAGGATATTTTGTACACAGATTGAGTGCTGCATGCATCAGTGACATTTGCTGATTTCTTTTTTTTCCTATCATTTACCTCATGCATCTTGTTGGTGTTATTATATTCTGTGGTTTTTACTCTCATTTGATCCACAAAATATTAAAAAAATGATCGTAGTACTAAAGGAGTTAACAATTAACAGTGAAACTAGTGAACTGCACGCTTGCCTCACAGTGTACTTTACTCCCTTTGTGGTCCAGGTTTGGGATGGGGGATGGTCTTCACTCCTATGGTGGCCACAGTCATGGCTAATTTCACTCGCCGGCGTGCTCTGGCTTTGGGACTGGGGTTCTCCAGCATCGGTCTCTCCTCCTTCGCTTTCAACCTGCTCTTTCAGCTGCTGGTGGAGACGTACGCCTGGCGAGGGGCCCTGCTGATCCTGGGGGGCCTCAGCCTCAACATTATACCCTGCGGGGCGCTAATCCATCCGCAGCGGCGCTCTAAAGCACCAGCAAAGGTAGAACAGAGAGGACGGCATTTCAGTGGTCTGCTTTATGTAAAAACATCCATTAGTCTTTGTCACAGAGGAATATCGAAACATTTGCTGTGATAAATACCAGAATAAGAAGCTAAAGTTGAAGTTTCTCGACTATTTCAGTTTTGTTCTGGTTAGTCTGTCCTCTAACTTAACCCTGGAAAAAAAGTGTTGTGGAGCGATATGTAAAGATGAAGCGTGTCCTTGTTTTTCCTCCCCTGCAGGTGGATTCAGAGAGCAGGTCATGTGCTTCCATGCTGCGGCGAGTCACCTCTTACCTGGAGCTGTCCCTGCTCACTGAGAGGCCCTATCTCACCTACACTTTGGCCGTTACGCTTTTAAACGTCGGCTACTTCGTGCCTTACTTCCACCTGGTGGCCCACAGTCGCCAAGCTGGCTTCTCCGAGTACCAAGCTGCCTTTGTTATATCAGCTGCAGGTGCTACAGACATTTTGGGCCGCGTAGTGTCGGGCTGGTTCTCCGACCTGGGTCACTTTCGGGTCATCCATTTACTGAGCTTGTGGACGGGTTTGGCAGGAGTGTTCATCATGCTGCTGCCCGTGAGCTCCGTGTCTGGCTCCTACACCGCTCTGATTGTGATCAGCCTCCTCTATGGCTTCTGCTCCGGGGCTTTGACCTCCCTGGTATTTGCAGTGGTGCCCATGATTGTGGGCGTGGAGCGCATGATGGGGGCCCTCGGACTGCTGCAGCTGATCGAGAGTGGTGCAGGACTTCTGGGGGCTCCTCTGTCAGGTAGGTGTGAATTGAATTAAAGCTGAAATGTTATTTAATGTGAACTAAATCAGCCCCAAAAAAACAACAGGCTGTTGTTACTGTGGACCTCAAACTTGAGATGAGAGCTGGGTCTCAACCCACAGATCAGTTTTTGGGAGTGCGATCAGGATCTTTTTTCCCCACATTAACAGGAACACATTAACACCCTCACTCGTCCCCTAGGGTCACACTGTGCAGTCCTACTGTAACATATTGTGATGTCTGAGAGATCTTTGCAATAAACAGCCTCACCTGTTGCATGCCATCACTTCACGGCGTGCTGGCACAGTGAGAATGTTTGACACGGTAAAGATGGACAGGTGAAAAGGGTCTAATAACTAATAACATATTTACAGCCTGGAATAGTTGGATAGTTTCTCCCTTTTTAACATCCAGGGGATGGATGCTGGAGTGAGGGAAGTAGCTGCTATGACTGACAGGTGTCACAGGCAACTGTAGCCAGTAGGTGTCTGCTCAGCCCCACCCCTGAAATGCACCTTGTGCTGTTGGTGCCTTTTGGAGTATTTTAATGGAACTGGCACATATGTGTCTATGTGTTGCACCCAAACAACTGATGCTTAACCTAGCTAACTAGCATTATCTAATAACTCAGAATCTCCCCTCATCTAAATGTGGTCACATCTGGCTCCCAAAAAATAAGATGCTGGCAGCGCTGAGGCTTCAAAATGTGGCGTTCAAAACCAGTGGGTGACTTCATGGTGGCTATGTCCATCTTTTATATACAGCCTATGCTCTGTGATTCCACTGTGATTACAGGGATTCTTCTCTTCAGTGCAGGTAAATAAAGAGCTTAACAGGAAGAAAGACATTATTAGTGAACCCTCTGACAGTTCAAACGTCTGCAGTTGAAAATGTTCTGTTCAGCGAAGGTTTCCTGCCACATTTTTCCCCTCATGTCTCACAGTTCAGTACCTTAAATCCTGGGCTAATGAAGCTGTAACTGTCTTTAACTGTTAGATGTAACTAGAAGCCAGGTATGGACCGTTCGCAGGCTCTTATCTGTAAAGAACTAAAAGGCTTTGTTAAGTTTTATTGAATGATTAAACACGTGATTTTGCACGGAGGCGGCGCACTTTAGAGTAGTCTCTGCTTTATAATCAGGGCGTCACCTTTTTCATGCGCTGCGGTCATCAGCATGAGGCCAGTATTATGCACTTCTCAGTCTTTCATAATCTCATTCTCAGTTCTGCAGATTCTTAAATTTCAAGCAACATTGTAGTGACGTATTTTCTATTTATGTGTTTTGCTTTTTTTCTTTAAGGCTTGCTGAAGGACATCACAGGAAACTACATCGCCTCCTTCGTGGTGGCGGGCTCTTTCCTCCTTCTGGGTGTGCTGATCATGACCACTCTGCCTCACTTTTTCTCCCGCGCTGATCCGCCGACTCCTCAAAGGCGTTCCCTCGATGGCAAAGAGAAAGGTTTGCATTCAGAGCTGGAACAGATGACTAGTTTGCCCTCTGACAAACAAAAACCCGTGGAGGAGCCGGATGATCCAACAGGCTCAGAACCCTGTCAGTAAATGGTTCGAGAGCCTTGCGAGCGACGGCGCCTCTTTCTGAAAACGCGTCTGTTTCACACGTCTGTGAGCAGCTGCGTATTTACATTATACCTCAGAGACTCGAAGTGAAAGCTGCAGCTTTCTGTGAAAGCTGAAAGGGGCCAGTGAGCTCCTCACTTTGTTACAAATATGAACCTCAGTTTATTGTTGGAGTCAGAACCTTCTGCCTTAAAAGAAACTCTGGACATTCTATTTGTGCGTATGTGTTGCAAAGCCAGATGCTGTTTTTAATTCTGGATATGTCATCAAATTTTATTCTCTTTCTTCATGTGAACATAAAGCTTTAATGTGATTCTGCTGCTGTCAGAATGGCAGCATTGTTTCTATTTCCACATACATGATTTTCATCTTCACTGTGCTCGGTGAACCTGTGAATGTGGCACAGGTGACTATTATACACTGCCCTAAAAATTAGATACTTGATCACCGGGCCGGCCTCGAAGGGGCCCTAAGCAAAATTATAGTTGTAATCTGTTGTAGCAGATGTTCGGATAAAGACCGCAGCATGTCTCTGCTGACACTGATTTAGTATGAGCGCAGCTAAATGAGCTGCTGGAGTTCAGCACTGATGAATGGTGCAGTTTGTTGCTCAATGCAAGATGGTGTTTTCTCAGTTTTCTGATGATGATGTAATTGTACTTTTGTTGAGCCTAAACCAGAGCGGGCTTTGTAAACCAGAGCTGTTCGGCTTTGGGAGCAGCGGGACGGTTGCCGTGTTTGAAACAGGAACATGACACGGTCACTGTGACTTGCTGGTTACTGGCACGCTTACTTCACCGGTGTTGCAATGCAAAAGGCAATATTGCCTATGGCCAAGGCATTGCAACACTAAACAGCAGAGCTTCATCTTAGTCTTCCAGAAACACTAAGATGTACACTTATAGACCTGCCTCTTCAGTTACCTGCAAACTGTCAGTGATATTTCAAAATGTCTTGTATTCAGCCTTGATTAAAAAAAAAATATATATATATTTTTTTTTATTTTAGTGTATCTATCCTTTACCAGATCGGGCAGGTCATCGGCAGTATTTTTTTCACCTCAAACAGCCACAGGATGATGGCGCCCTCTGTTGGGCTTTTGACAGCAGTACAAACAGTATTACACCTACAGTAGGGAACCAATCATGCTTTTCCATATTGACATAGTCAGCAACAATACTCAGGTAGGCTGTGGTGGTTAAATGATGCTCAGTTGGTACTAAGGGGCCCAAAAGTGTGCCAAAAAAATATCCCCCACACATTACACCACCAGCAACCTGAAACACTGATATAAGGCAGGATGGATCCATGTTTTCATGTTGTTTACACCAAATTCTGACCCTACCATCTGAATGTTAGAGCAGAAATTGAGACTCAGGCCAGCCTCTGTAAACCCCAGAGATGGTTGTGTGGGAAAAAAATCCCTGCAGATCAGCAGTTTCTGAAATGCTCAGACCAGCCTGTCTGGCACCAACAACTATGCCACATTCAAAGTCACATAAATCACCTTTCTTCCCCATTCTGATGCTCAGTTTGAACTTCAGCAGGTCGTCTTAACCGTGTCTAAATGTTTAAATGAGTTGCTGTTATGTGATTGGATGATTCACAAGCAGCTGAACAGGTGTACCTAATAAAGTGGCATATAATTACTGCTCAAAACACTGCTTCAGACTATTCTTTTTTTACTCCTGATTCAGTAATGTCATATTCACCCTATTGAACCTAATATGGTGATCTTAGACACAGGGGCTCCGTCTGTAAGCACAGAAGCCCCGCCCACTCACAGTTTAGACTTCCTTTTTACCAATCAGAAGGAAGCTAAAAGAAACGTAGAAGGAGCTGAATGAGGAGAATGCAAAGCTACTCTGATCAGGTCCCACAATAAAAAATGTGGAGCTCTTTGATGCCTCAGTTCAAATAGTTGATTCTAAAAACTTGCACACCTAAATGTGAGTTTGCATTTTCTTTTATTTGATCTGAATGCAAATTGAATGTACCTCACATAATTTAGACAAAGTAGAACATGAACGCAACGTCCCAAATGTAAAAAAAAATCTGCTCCAAATGCTCCAAATCCACAGCAGATGGTAGAAATAAAAACTTTTTTTTACAATTTCCTGCAAACATTTTCACTTAGTTTCATGTAACAAGTCAGTAGAAATGGCAGAACATTAAAAAAAAACAAAAAACAGCCCTTTTCACTTACAAAAAAAAAAAGAAAAAAAAAAGAAGAGAGAAAACAAAAACAGATTTACTGGTTTTAATTAGAAACATTTTGGCAGAGTAATGGTGCTACCCTCTGCTGCAGACACCTCACGCTGGTCTCATAAAGCTGCTTCAATGTTTCCACTTGGATGCGATTGTTCTGCTCTGACGTGCTCGCACAAAGAATTCACTGTTCGGACCGTTCGTCCCCTCTGAAGTCAACACCAGCTGAGCTGTGACCGAACCCGTGGCAGGGAGCCAGCGAGAGAAAGAGTGCATCTACATGCCTGAGAGCTGAATCTTTTCTATATGGGTCTGAAAGTAGGCGGCGTTGTACGTGGAAGGAGGAGAGGAGGAGGCAGCTGGTTAAGATTTGGGGTCTGCGCTGCGGCGTTTGAGCTTCTCTGGGTTGTTCGAGGCCATGTGTGAAAAGTCTCTGAAAATGTCGTGGTAGGTTTCATCACCTGGAGGAAAAAAAAGACCAGAGAAGAAGACGTGAGCCTTAAAAGCTTTCGGGACGATTTGAAAACTAAAAGAATTCATGTTAGTACCATCCTTTAATGCCGTTTGCTTTCTGAGAACATCCGAACTTTAATGTGCCGCAGCCATCTTTTCATCAAAAGCTACACAGTTAATTGAAGTGACTCCACCAACTATTTCCCGGACACATTTAGAGCTGTGGCCCTAAAGCAAGACACATGCAACTGAACACATAAACACACATAATGGCATGCACATGCACTTTACCTCTTAGTTTGCTGTAGGTGGCGCACACTGCACAAGCAGTTGAGACCAGCCGGACGTCTCAGAGGGCAGAAGGCAAAAGGCACACGAGTGCATACAACAACAACGACAGACAAAGCACAGCACGTCAAATACTGACCAGCAGTTCTTTCAAGCAGACAAACAACTCTTTTTTTTTTTTTTCTTCCATTCCTGCATGACTGAAAACTGGACATCGGGAACTGAAGTATGAACTTAACAAGAAGCCGTTAAACTGGGCCCAGAGGACAATCACAAAGGAATGGACTTTGCAGCTTGAAAAAGAGCCAAATGACAAAAAAAAAAATGCAAACAAAACCCACTGTTAGGCCCGAGTGGCTGCAGCAAAAGACTTGACCTGGCTGACAGCGTGAAATTCAGCTAAGTAAAAACAAGTATATAAAACGGTGTCAGAGCTTAAACTGAGTCACCATTCACAGAATAGCGGGAGAAAAATTGTCCTTGAGAACCAAACCCAACATTGAATTTAGCTTACATAACTGGAATGAGAAATACAGTCACAAGTACACAAGTCAGCACGCTGTACAGACTGGATGTAAAACATCCAAAATATACTGAAAATAGGCCTGACGCAGGTCTATGAAATACACAGTTTCTTTAAGCTCAGCTGCGCAACAGTGTAACATGCAGGTCTCTGTTGACAAAAGCGTTTGGATGTTTTTGTGGGTTTCAAAGTGCAGCAAATGATGTGCATTTACAATTCAAAGTGCATGTGACCTCCTCAGAAGAACAGTTTTCAGTCATGTTCTTGCCCTTGCGCCCTTCGTACCCTCTGTTCCAGCTTTTTCTTCACTTACAGTGAAGAATAGCAGGGCGGCTTTGATTTTCAGCCCAGTTTATCGTTCTGTATGCCCATAGCCCAGCCACTTATATGGTTCTTAAAAGCCTGGAGACTCTTCCTAGTGTGGGCCAGCCCACTTCCAGTCCCGCCCAGTACCCCCCCTGATCCCTGCCCCTCTGAATGACCTGATTGGCCAAATGCTCCATCCATCTCCCGCATCTCCTTGTTCATTTTGGCAATCCGCAACCTGAAAGACAGAGGACCCATTAAGGAAATCTGCTGCTTCTCACGCTGCCCGCACCGTTTCTCCCGGGACAAACACTCACAAAGTGACGATGTCTGCGTTGGCATTATCCACAGCGATAGTTATGGGGTCCTTCTGGTTCTTGTCTCTGGCGTTGTAGTCAGCCCCTCGCTTCAAAAACAGGCAAACCAACCTGGGAAACAGGGAAGAGAGTACATGAGACAGTATAGCAGGTGGACAGCCTGGTAATCAATATTGTCTATGACCCAATCATTTAAGGAACTCAGCACTTTAACCTGAGCATCAAGTGGAGGAACTGCAGTTTAAACTGACTTTCCCTAACAAAGTTTCTGGACTTTAGTTCCTCTTCTCCTTTTCTATCCCTGCAGGTTGCCTTTGCAACAATTTTTTTTTTTTTTAAAAACACTCAATATTAAACTGAAAACTGCAGGTGCGGTGCTGCAACAGAATGATGTTCTTATGAATATCTTACAGGAAATGGAAAATTTGCATGTATATTTTTCCGAGCGCTAGGAGAGCCTGCAGCAGAACCGATAAACACAAACTGAATAGTCAAAGTTCTCGTGTTCACATTTAAAGTGGGCCTGTTAAGCTCATTGCCAACACCTTCCCTTTAGGCCGGCTTACTTCTGATTGGCTGCCCCTCGCAAACGTAATGTCTGAACAGCAGGTGAGCTGGACTGCTGTTCGAGAGATGACTGCATTGTGGATGTCTGGTCTCGGTGTTTGACCTTGGGCTCATAAGAATTTTGTGCACTATGCCGACATCACTTCAAACTTTGGCCAACGCAACAGCAACACACTAGCTTTCTAATTCACTGCCAGAGCCATTCGATTAAATTTGGTGGAAAGCACAAAGGGTTTTTTTTTTTAGTTCCTAGGTGTACTTCTGTATCTGCTTCCTGTGGGTTTTCAATTCTTGAAACTATCAGTTAAACACTTCTGAAGAAATGCAGTCATCAATGTGTCTGAATCATTTTCCTCTCTTAAGCGATCACAAGTCGCACTCTAAACTCGCACAGCAGGGGTGCGAGTTAGTGAGAATAAGCCAGATCCTGTCTTGACCTTCGGGTTCAGGTTGCTAAACAAACACGCGTTAATTTGGCGAAGATTTAAAAGATAAAAAAAATGTTGCCGCGATAAAGCTACAGTGGGCGGCTACGCACTATTTTGCGATTAAATATCTGAGAGTAGTACCAGATAATAAAAACTATCAGTCATCTCCATCTTACTTGTTGTTCTTTAGAAGAAGCTTTCGATTCTCTTTCCGCTTTACTCGACACCGGCACCTGTTGCAGGCAGACCGAGTCGGTGTAGCTGTGTTATTAGTTTAAATACGTCTGTGTATATCTTCAGCTTTGTACAAAAGATGGACATTTTAAACCCTTGAGTTTGGTTTTTGGTCATCTTGTGTGTTTTTTTTCTTTGACCGTTAATATCCTGTTGATCCAGCTTAGAATCCCCATAAACAGAAGGCAGTTTTCTACTTCACTGGTGTGTTTGACCCTTATGCTCGTTTGATGGTACCATCATTTGAGCAGGTAACTGTCCTGTGCGTAGGTCGAATGCTGATCGGGACAGACAGAGACGGGAGAACAACAGCGGAGCTCACCGGGAACGGGAGAGGTGCGAAGATTTAAAGATATAAATAAAAACAGGAAGTGGCTGCAGTGGACACTCGGCATTATTTTTAACACTTTGTTTCACTTCAGCTCTGCGTACGCTATAACGTCAGTCTTCTCTGCGGCCGGTTGACGGACCAAGGGCAGCTCATGCAACAGTAGCCCACAAACCAGTTGCACCACATTCTCTGGACATTTCCTCCAACAGAGGCTCTCAGCAGCTACGGGCAGCCCGTATACCTGCAAACGCACTGCCGGTGGAGGACTGCGATGGGCCCTTTGAGCTGCACCCACAAAGAAAGTAGTTTGCAGTGGTGTGGCGAGCAGAGACCATAGAAAGTCAACGACATTTCAAGTAGGTACGGGCAAAAAAAACAACAACTGCTGTGTCCTGTGATACACTTTTTTCTATTTCTGAGCAGCTTAAGGAACTAAAAGTGAGAGTGGAGTGATAGCCTCCACTGTAAATACATAGAGGCTCTCTTTATAACCCCTTTGTTTTGGCTGTGTTAGTTTTTGATCTTGAAACTCCTCTGTTGTCTTCCCAGACACCCTCTCTGGGTTGGTAAGCCCAGCATGCTTCAGTAAGCACAACCTCACAGCAAACTCCTGGATTTAAAGTCATTTCTTCAACGCCACGTCAAATACACACTCACACGACGAAGGCTCGTCAATCACCACAATGTAGGCCTGCTTCATCACCCATTATCCTCTAAATGGAGGCGCAATTTACAGAATGAACATCACGCTGTGTTAAATAGGACTTGAGGCCAGCAGTCGAGCCCATAAACTGATCAGAGGAGACTCTTTACTAAAGTCGTCAATCAAATGAGGATTGGATTCATCGTCTCGTCGACTTCTAGACAGTCAGACAGCTTTTTTGCAACTGGCGCAGTTTTTCCCTGCTGGCCACTGGAACGAATACAGTTTGAGGTCAGGTTTGCATTGACAGAGGTGACTTTGTTTGTGTTCGTCCTACCCTGTGTGGCCCAGGATGGTGGCGTGGTGCAGCGGTCCTCTACCATTGCTGTCCGCCTGGTTTACGTTGGCGCCGTTTTGCAGCAGGAACTCGCAAGCTGCCAGTGCATTCTGACGGAAACAGGAGAACAAGTGAGCTGCTGCATTGATCCCCCCCCCCCCTCACAGACTGATTAAATATGCAGCGACCCTCTGAAACTTTACCACCATCACCTCGTCTAACGCAGCATGACTAAGATACTGTTTAAGGATAGGAATTCCACGGTGTCCTAAGGGTTTAACACTGTTTGCATGCAAATGCACACGCAGCTGTGTTCGTGTCAGTTATGAGATACTTGATTTTCAGTGGAAACTGCGACCCATCGGCGATCAGGACCTCTACAAGTGTTTAACTGTACTCAACCAAAAGCTGCTCAAACACGCCTGGTCACCAGAAAGATTTTGGCACCAAAAAAAAAACAAAAACAACTTTCTAGCCTCCGTCCATCCCCGTATTCACATGCAGATATTGGTGCCCAGAGTTCAGAGGTCACCAAAATCATAAACATTCAAGCTCAGGTGATCAACTGAACATTCTTCTCACCACTGAGACGGCCTGAATGAGCGGCGTGCTCGAGTCCTCGTTCACGTTGACCCAGTTGACGTCGGCTCCGTGAGCCAAAGCATCGGCCATGACCGGGAAGTTCTGCAGGGCTGCCGAGCGGTACAGCAGCGCCCCGGGGTGGAGGTGGCTGAGATCCTCCTCGTCCTCTTCCATATCTGATTGATTTAGCAGATGTAATGTTGTGTGACTCTTTCAAAAGGTTAGACAGTTGATGGTGAAACACCGTACTGGCTTTTTTCTCACCTTTGTAGAAGCCTGAATTGTTCTTGACGAGGTCACTGGGGCTTAACCCTAAAGAGAGACAGTCGTGATCACTGGTTTATCCTCCTGATTGCCGCCATAAACACACACAGACAGATTCAGCAGACTAGGCCCTTAACATGATCAAAGTACGCCTTTCATTTGCTTCTTTTCTGCCGCTTTACCTGTGACCCGAGGCAGAGTGGCTCGGTTCGGTTTGGGTTTGAGAGGCGGTCGCTGGGCGATCTGCGTGGTCGCTCGGTTTCTCTTGCCGCTGGATCGCCTCAGCGGGGGGTTCCTGCCAGTCTCGGGCAGCTTATGGATGAACTTCTTTTCAACATACTTTGATCGAATCCACGACTCCTTGTCTCCTCTGAGGAACAGAAGGTGTCAGAAAACAAGAAGGAATAAGAGAGGGAGATAGAGGGCACGCTTCTCTCACACAGAGACAAAGCAGGGCCGCCTCCATCAGCCTGTTTCTGGCTTTTCTCAAGCTCAGTTTCACTTCTCTGCTTGAAGGTGTGAGAAAAGAATTTAACAAGTTTCTGAGGCACTGAGTGTCTCTTAATGAAGACATAAATTCAATTATAAAGAGGGCTGTTTGTGTGCCGCCTTTCTTTAATAAATCTTAACTTTTTAGGCCTTTGCAGAGTCAAAGTGCAACAGCTAAAGGGCTGATTGGTATAATGTAAGCATGCAAAAGACAAAACTGGGAAGTATTTTTACAGTTATGGTTAAAAAGAAAGTACACCCTCTTTCAGTTCTAAGGCTTTACATATCAGGACATAATAAAAAGAATCTTAGCAGGTCTTAAAAGTGGGTAAATAGAGGAGGAAAGACATCAGCAGCAATCTTAGAGAAGCAGCTGTTGCTGGCCATCAATCTAGGAAGAGTTATAAAGTCATTTCCAAACAATCTGACATGCATCATCCTACAGAGAGCAAGATTATTCATGAGTCTTCCCAGGAGTGGATATCCCAGCAAATTCACCCCGAGGTCAGAGAAACTGCAAAAAAACCCCAAGAGCTACATCTCAGAGTCTACAGGCCTCAGTTAGCATGTTAAATCTTCATGACAGAACAATTAGAAACTAGTATGACATGTTTGGAAGCGTTACCAGGAGAAAGTCTCTACTTTCTAAAAAAGAACATGACAGCATGGCTTCGGTTTGCAAAGTTGCATCTGAACAAACCACAAGACCTCAGAGACTTTAGACAGAAAACACTGAAGTGCAGATGTTGGGCCATAGTGCACAGCACCATGTTTGGAGAAAACCAACACAGCACATCAGCACAAACACCTCAGACCAGCTGTCAGCACAGTGGTGGAGGGCTGATGATTTGGGCTTGTTTTGCAGCCACAGGATCTGAGCACCTTGCAGTCGCAGAGTCGACCATGAACACCTCTGTACGCCAAAGTGTTCTAGAGTCAAATGTGAGGCCGTCTGTCTGACAGTTAAAGCTAAGCTGGACCACAATTCCAAGCACAGCAGCAAATTTACAACAGAATGGCCGAAAAAGAAAAGAATCAAAGTGCTGCAATGGCCCAGTCGAAGTTCAGACCTCAACCTGATTGAAATGCTGTGGTGGGACCTTAAGAGAGCTGTGCAGAAATGAATGCCATCAAACCTCAATGAACTGAAGCAACGCTGTAAAGAGGAAATGACACACAGGAAATGATCATTTCAAGTTACTGCTGCAAAAGGTGGTTCTAGAAGTGTACTTACACACGGTGTAATGCATCGCGTGTTCTTCATCTGAGCTTTCATTCACTGAACTTTAGAACCTGGTAAAGACCAGATCTTTTTTTTTTTTATCTCCGGGTGCCTACACCCAGGACGTGCTTTCTTTTTACCATAACTGTATGTGAAGCTTGCAGCCTCACTTCAAGTTTCCAGACAAGACTTCAGTCACAACGTTAACCATCTGTTTCATGTACCTGTGGCAGTTCCTGTCTGTTGTGACAACACAAAGAAGAGGAAGCACAGAAAAGTCTAAGATGGGTCGTAAGCTGCTGATAAATTTATCTGTAAACTTCAAAGATCTCCATGGGAACACCTTTTTATAACTCAGCATATAAATAAACATAAAAACGGTGACATAAACGTCCTGATATTCCTCTGATGTTCCTCTTCCTTTTTGTTTGAGTAAGTTTGGTTATTCTTTTTTCATATCTCTTCCCGGGGTTCTAGCCAGAAAACTTTGAAAGGCAGGCGCTGTCAGTGTCTCGGTACCGAATGACCGCTTGCTAGTGCTAATGGCCGCGCCGCTAGCTAACTGCAACGATGGCTAACAGCGGAAATACTCAAAAGGTGAATCAGTAAAGGTAGAGATACCCAGAAACTCTAGATTCCACATTTCCTGCTATATGCTCACACTTTTCCCACTCGGTGGGACCCCCATTTAACCAAGCAGCAGACTCAAAGGCCTGAAACTGAAGCCAGCGTCAAAGCGCCAAAAACTGCACTTCCTCGAATGACCACTTGAGGCTGGCTACAAAAGGGAATCAATCTCCATAGACTCCCGTGTTAAATGCTCAGTTTTACAGCAGGTAGTGGTTTATAGTGGTTTATAGTGCATTTCCCATTTAATTATTTTCTAACTCTCCTTGTGGATAACTTATATGGTCACTTGACAACTGACTCCAAAAAACAAGATGGCAACATGCAGAATGCTAAAAACAAATCTTTAAAGCAGGAGTTTGCAAACCTGGTTGTTAATTCCACCTTTTATATACAGTCCATGTTTCTGATGCATTTTTGGGCCCAAAGAAAGATAACCCACCAGAGGAATTGTCTCTGACTATGCAGAGCTCCTTTAAAACTGCACATGATATTAAACAATATTTTTACACCCTGAGGAGGCTTCCTGAGACCCATCTGCATGCGTAAAATCAGTCTGCACCTTGGATTGCATTGATTATTTGTACCTGGGACTGGAGGGAGTGGGCTTCTTGATGGTGATCTCATCAATCCGAGCTTCATAGATCCTGTTGATGACCGTGTTCCCCAGTTCACACATCAGCTAAAGGCAGCAAAGGAATAAGAACAAATAAATCTGGTTCAGTACTAATTGCTTTTTTGGGGGGGAGGGGGGTGTTATATAAAGAAAACTGTTACATAATGCATTGTGCAATCCTAATTTTCTCTGGAAGTTTTTCAGAAGAGGCCACAGTGAGGTGGAGCCACTGTAGTGGTGAATGGTTAAATTACCTTAACAAGCTCGGGCTCCCAGGAGTCGAGGGTGAGGGAGCGTACTTTGGAGAAATGGACTCCCAGGCTCCTGTCAGGGAAAGAAACCATTAAAGCACACAGTGGAAACCAAATGTGTGTGTGTGTGTGTGTGTGCATGTGCATATGTGTGTACCTGTGTATTCCAGAGCAGACGATACACAGTGTGATGCCCAGGTTGATGGAGGCCCAATCAGGACCTGGCTCTCCGCAGTCGCAGCACTGCCTGTTCCCTGAGATTGCCTGAACCTCCTCCAGTGCTTTGTAGCCCTCGTTCTCCTGATCCACGCCTCCTCCACCTCCTCCTCCACCTCCTCCCAAGCTGCTTGTAGACACCGAGCTGCAGCGCTGTCTCTGATAGCAGAAACACACAGGAATGGCGAAGATTTGACTCCCACTGAAAAGCTCGCACTGAAGACAAGTGTGTGTGTGTGTGTGTGTGTGTGTGTGTGTGTGTGTGTGTGTGTTCTCACTGGGCTGTGTGTGTCCTCTCTGCGCTCCTGAAAGGCTGTGGCGATGCTGTTTTGGACGGCACTGATCCATGCTTGCTGCTGCCTTTCTGAGTCTGCCTGCAACAAGCAGCACCTACACACACAAAGGCACACAAAGTCACACAACGGTGACCATACAATACTCGAGAAACGAGAACCTAACACCTCGCCTGTTTGCAGGACGCTTTAACACCCATTTGACGCTGATGAAACTTCACCACCATCACTGAAACACACACACGCAGGTATGCACGAAGCTGTTTGCGCACATGAACTCACTTTGATGGGGAGACCACTTCAAAGCAGAATCGTCTCTCATTCTCACTGCTGGGTTTGACTGTGCACAGACGCAAGTCCTCCACCACAACTGTAGGCTGCTCCTGAATGACGGGACAAACCGTGCAGGTCAGGCTGCGTTACGTGCACAGTCGTGTGCGTTTCCAAAGTGCTCTCTGTCCCAAACCAACAACCGTGACATTTATTTGAAATTTACCTTGAATTTCTTCTGATACACCAGCTGATTTTTCTGAATTGAAAACCAGCGCCTGAGGTGGAGAAAGGGTTTAGATGTTTAGCCATTTTCATTCGTTGTTGGATAAGCAAACACATGGTGGACAGTGAGTTTTATGGAAGGGGGGGAAAAAAAGCACACAGAAAAGCTGCACCTGCTCCAGGTCTTGAAGGCGTTGCTGGCTCTCTTGTACAGATAGCCCTCCATCGCAATCCCATTAGCTGCATCGGCATTAAAGTCCATAATGGAGTCGTCGTAGGACATGTCCTTGAAATATTTAAGAAATACAAGTCACATTGTGTCACTGAGATTCCTGTAGCACCGTTTCTTTTTCCTGCAGTTTTAGCTGTGTTTACAAAGAGTAATGTAATACAGCAGTAATTGCCGTGGCCCGGATCTGGCCCACATACCACGTGGAATGATTATACTTGGGTGGTCCGCCCCTGTTTGCCACATCTGGGCCTAAAGTTATCAATAGCAGTGCTGCATTTCTACCAAGAGTGAGGCAAATAACGCAGCTATGCTACATCAGTGCCATTCAAATGGAGCACGAGTTTATTTGGTTATAATTAAGGCTATAATCGCTATTTACCACATGGGCCACTTCACACTGACATCCAGACTAAGCCTGATGGGGTAAACAGCATCTTTGTTTCAGGATTACAGTAGATCAGTTTGCTGGGGCCAGAAGAAGGCCACCAGCGCTGGATCATTTCCAGAAGAGCCCGAAGTCTACGTCCTGCTGGGCTCCAATCAGCGGTGCACATCTTACTATAGACACAAAATCTCTGTGTGCACAATCACGAGTTGAGCAACAGATCCATCTTATTACTATTAAGGTTTTTATCTATAATCACATATTATGATGTTTTCATGTTGCCTAGCAACCATTGACCAATTCGTTGCTTTAATGCCCCTGTAACACCTTATTAAAGCATCAGCCACAAAACTTTCATTATGCATCATGTTGCCCAGCAACCACTTAACAACAGACTAACATCAAAGATACTGTAGAATGGGCACGTGCTAGTAAACCTAATGCAGCAGAACCACAAATGCTGTCTTCCTTATTCCACTGGCTTCAATAATGTCTTGTCAAAATTTAGTGCCTACATTTCCCACAATGCAACCCAACAGCTGAACAGTCTCTGATCTGAGAGGTTGGTAGAATGCCCCTCTCAGCTGTGAACATTTATAACTGTATTTACCCTCTTCTTGATTGCTGCGTGTCTTTGCTCCATGTCCCTCTTTTCTCGGGCGCAGTCAAGGACAAACTGTTTGTGCTGTCAAAGCAGGAACAGGACACAGAGGTTACGATTCAGTGACAAAGCGGGATGCACATTTTTCCACGCAAACACATTTCATTCTAGGCTCTAGCGGGTCATCTGCCAATTGCAAGGCCAGCGGATCGATAACCCGACTCCTCCAGCCTGCATGGCCAAAGCATCCTTGGGAGAGATACTGAACCCCAAGTTGCTCCGGATGCATCCATCACAGCATGAATGTCAGAAAGCGTTTATGTACAGATAAAAGTGCATGAATGAGATTTGCAGCAGGAAGCGCTTTGAGTAGACAGGTGCCACATAAGTACCGGTCTATTTACCATTCAAACTTAGATTATTCAGAACAACATCAACATTTTTACGAGCCTTCAGATTTGCACCACTTTTATTTGGGACACATAAACGAGTACAGAAAAAAAAAAAACACCTTTTTTTCAGTGTCTTTCACCCACCACATTATTTTCCCTATATTTTATTAGAAAATCTCAAATAAAAAATTAAATATCAAATCAGTTGGCAAGAAACTTGCACAGCTGTATAACTGTGTGTATAAAGAAAACCTGCATGGTCTGTGATTGACATTTATTTTCTTTTAAGTGTTCTAAAGGAGAATTTTCTCCTTTTGCTTTCATCTCTGACATATTTGGTTCTATGTTAAACGTAGCGAGATCAGCGGGTTTGAGGCGGGTTCTCACTCCTGCACACTCGTTCGCAAACAGGAATTAGGAAGTGTTGAACTTCTGTATATCCAGCACCAACACGGGTGGTCTCTCCTCCACAGAGCTTGCTTTGCATGTCATCCTCGTGTCTCTCCATTTCACTCTCTCATCCGCTCATGCTAGTTATCATTTCCTGTTCAAACAGGAAGAGCTTTGCTGTGGTTTGAGCTGGTCAGTGAAGGTTTTCACAATTTACTTCCTGTTTGAAACGCTCTTCATTTGATCAAAAACACTTTGGTAGCAACGATGCTGCCGCCGTTCAAGGTTGACAGTGCAGAAAAGATTTTAGTTTCCTCTGTTAAGGAGCAGGAAGGGACACGCACACACACACGCGCACACACACACAGACATGTGAAATATTTCCTGTTGTTGCTCACTTTTTCCTGTCACAATGAAAGTGTGATGTCATCTTGTGACTCCACTGCCCCACCCCAAAAAGATGCCAGTTCCTGGTTGGATAGAGTTTACCCAAACAACATTTTCCCTAATAAAAAGACACCATGAGGCTTGCTGTGCACAAACATGGTTGCTTCATTCACATGTCTTAGCAATATATTGTGTATTTCTAAGCCAGAATAAACAGTTGTAATCCATTTCCTGTTTCATAAACCATCTGTGAGGCCTTTCTTGCGGTTTGAGACCTGCATTGTACACCAGCTTTCAGTTGGCTTCTTTTTTAACATGCATGCAATGTACACTGCCACTTTTATAACAGTTTGTCACCACTAACTAATTAACTTAGCAGCAATGCACTGTCTGTACTATATGTGTTCCAGTCCTGCTTAATGTTGCGTCTCCCAGAAAAGCCCAATCTGATCCAAGGAAAACTCTATGGATTAAGTATGAAGCTAGAACTGGGATTCAATTAGTCTTTAGCTTAGGATAAAGACTCAAGACATGGGAAACTGCTCACATGGTTATGTCCAATGTACCAGCACCTCTAAATTTTAATAATTATTAATAATAGATGCACTGATCAATATTGGACAAAAACAAAGGCAACCTCCAGGACTGAAAAATGAAGCAGTTGTTGAAGTGCTACGAACTGCAGTTCCTCTCATGGCCACTTGAGGCGGTCTCTAAAAGTGAGTCAATTCTGAAATGCTCAGCGTGAGAGATGAAATTAACCCGTTTACAGCCCAAACACACTTTTGGTCTCTAAAGCTCATTCCCCCCTTCAGCAGCTGTAGAGGAGGTTACGCCGTAATAAAATTTAAGGCTTAAAATTAAGAAAATTTAGGGCTGTGGCCTCTTTGAGTGACGGGTAGGTGCCAAACGTAGGCGGCTATAGCCGTTACAGCTCTGTTATGCCGTGTTTCCACTAGTACCTACTCAGTGGGACTCGACGTGACAGTTTTGTTTTGTTTCCATTACAATTGTGTATTACCTCAATGTGGGTGGAGACGACATAGCAACACGGGCAGAAGTCGCTTGAGGTAATTTGTAGGTGACTCAAACGCAGCTATTAGCTCGGAGACCTCCCGATACACTTTCTCATTTCTTGTCGGCACCTCGTCATTTCGCCAAGGTGTTGGTTTGTGTGTCTCCTCGCTTTCGGGTTTTTAAAATGGCGCGTTTGGTTCCGGTGAAGGAGTCGCTCTCATCTAGCGACAACACTCCCTAGCCAATCAGTGGCACGCTGTTCTTCAACGTCACATTTTCACATTTTCGGATCGCTTGGAACGCCAGCTGAGTGGGTACTAAAAAAGTACCGGGTACTCGGTACCAGAATCTAATGGAAAACCCTACAAACCACGTTGACTCGAGTCCCGCTGAGTAGGTACTAGTGGAAACGCGACATTAGGTGTCACCTTGGCTAATTCACGTGCTAGTGTTAGCTGATCACTCAGCCTTGCACCCTCTCAGCCAAAGACGGTAATGTTTGGTCTCAAAAGACCATCCTGAGGCTTCACAACAACAGCTGGCAACCCAGTGGGGGATGACAGAGTGGCTTTTTCCATCTTTTATATACAGTCTATTGGGGCAGACTTTGTTACCTATGTTAAGGGTAGTTCTTTGGTCCCCTAACAGGGCCAGTGTGTGCCTTGCTCGCTCTCCTGCTTTGGGTACTGCCCTTGGCAGCTGATTCAGAGAGAGGAGCGCTCCAGTGCCAGGATTTTTTGGATCGTTTGACCCTTTTTGACTTCCAGCTTTGTTTAGTGACCAACTAAACTCATTTGATCAGGGTAATTCTCACTATCAATTATTTCTACTGCAAAAAAAACAAACGCACATGAGAGGCTCACAAATTAGGTTTCTGTTCTACACGTTCACAAGTGTGAACACACTTCTCTCACGCAGTGTCTCTTTTTCCTGCTACTTCTATATCGCCTGTGCTGAGGCAGTTTCAGTCACAGAATTTGGTTTTAAGCGCTACATGATTTGAAGCCGAAATAGAGTTGCAACAAAGCAAGAAACAAAAAATTACCTCTTCGTTCAGCTTTAGCCGATACGCATCCAGTTCTGACAGAGACTGGTGACCCAGCTGGAAGAACTGGGCTTGGGCATCCATCAGAGACAACATCTGACGGGAAGCATAACAAAGCATTTAGAAACCGCGATCAAACCCAGTGAGAAAACAAAGAAAGCCTCACAGCAGAGCACGCATGTCAAAGACAGAGATAAATATATGTATTTATAAAAACAAAAGGAAGTTCAAAAAGGTCAAAATAAACTCACTGCCATCAAAATGTCTGTCTTCTTCTTGGCCTCAGTCACATTAATCTAAGAGCAGAAAGAAGCAACGGTTAGAGAGACTTCCATGTTTTCATGACCAAAAATGTAACCGGCCACAAAGTCAAGTGTGGACAGAAGCCCTGAGGCAAGCCTGTTATCATTCAGAGCAAAAGTATGATCAGCTGTGCAGCTGTATATTTTATCCAGGCTGCCGTTTCGGCCGAGCTGAAGTTAAAGGCTGACTTTCCGCACTCGGCTTTTCTCACCTCCAGAACGTAGTCCAAAGCCTCAGACCTGAAGGACTTGCGCGCGTTGAGCAGAGCGTTACTCGCCTCCTCCACTTCGTGTTGCTTCCCTCGCGGAGCCTGAGCGTTTCTCGCCAGCGCCCCCTCCAGGGCTTCGCTGCTCTTTTCAAACTCTTTTCGCCTGTCCTTAAATCGGCGAACATCTCTGCGGAGGAAAGATAAGACTGCTTGAGCCACCCCTCGTTTCTTTATATTTTGCTTCCAAAAAGCCAGGCATTCTTTTCTTTTTTAGATTTTTATTTTTTTAAGTGGGCTTGAGCTTTCTGAAGCTTTTTCCAATATACAGTATATATGTTTTTGGACACTGGCTGCTTTTTCACTTATTTTCTAGTCCTTGTAACATTTTCAGGTTTTTTTGTTTTTGTTTTTTTTTGTTTGTTAAAACACTTAAATCTGACCTATGACTCTTTCAAGCTTAAAAAAAAGTCACCCAACTCAAGGGATGATGAGTGATGTATCTACACATCACAGAGAACTTAGGAAAGAACCAATTTCAAATTGTATCTTAAGACACTTTGTTACTAGCAGTCCGTCACAAAAACATCACTTGTTCCCATTTCTTTAGTTGAATCTATCTAACAGCAAAGACCTGAGACAGGACCTGAGGTCCAGCTGCTGCTCACTGAAACCTCATCAGAAACGGTCTCAGTGGAAGGGTGGCTGTCAAGAAGCCGTTCTTAAGGAAGGGAAACAGGGAGGAAAGGCTGAGGTATGCCCCATTACACAAGAACTGGACTGAAGAATCAGTGAGAACAGGTCTGATGGAGCGATGAATCCACATTTGAACATTTGGCTCAATTTGCCCTGTGGTGCTGGGGATCTTGTCAAAACTGAGGAAACTATGAATGCACAAAAGTACCATCAGATTTGGTCCACCGTGCAATACCATCTTTGAATGTCCTTCAAGAAGCCTGGAGAACTACTCCTGAAGACTGCTTAAAGAAATGACAGAAAGCTGCCTCAGAGAGTTCAGGCTGTGCTGAATAATAAAGGTGGTCGCAACAAATATTGACTTTCAAGCTTGTTAGAATTGTTCAAACTCTGTTTTTGCCTTATATGCTGTATTTGCATCTATGTTTTCAATGAGTTGCTGAACCTATTTCCTGGCAAAATATAAAGAAATGAGAGGTGGTTCAAGACTTTTGCACGGTACTGTAGCTTGACCTTTCTTGTTCATAAGTTTGTAAAATGAGACTGTTGAGGAAGGTACAAATAAGCCTTCTCCGCGCTACCGGATCTGTTTGAATACAAAAGCAGCAAGCACGTTATTGGCTGTTGCCTGTAAATATCGCTCATGTAATAACAGTCACATGAGGTTATGAGCACCGTGCACGCTGTGTAAAATATTTGTTTTAATTACTGGCACTTTTGTTGTTGTGGATAAAGCTTGCTAGTTCAAACTCATACTGGCTTTTGTGCATTACTGTTTACCATGCGACGCTATCACCAAATACCTTTCTTATCTAATCTACCAAGCTATTTCCACTAATAGGAGCAGGCCACAAGACAAATTATGAGGAGGAGGAGGAGGAGAAGAAAATGGATGTATGAAGTCTATGCTGATGCTGGTGGGAGAGAAGCTCCAAAATCAAAAGGATTAGATTAAACAAACAGTCAGGGCCACCAAAGCGGCTCACTCACTCTTTCACAAAGCTTTGCAGCTTCGCCTTCACTGACTTCTGTGTGGTCTCGATCACTTCCTAAAAGGAGACAATGACAAATATCTTATAGGGAGCTCACATAACAGTTAAAAGTCAAATGCAACATGTCTGGCTGTGCGCTGCAGACGTATTTGACCACATACTGCAGCTGATAAGCATCATGACTGAAATGGAGAACTCAAAAGGCCATGAATAGCAAACTCACCCCCTGTGCATCAAAAATGACATTCAACTTTTTGGAAAACTTCTCCAAGCAATCCTGCAGAGCACACATCTTAGATTAGACTCTGAAATCCGTCAAGTCATCAATGCATTTTCATGTTTTCATTTACCTATTTATAACCGCCAGCTATATTTATAGCTGAAGGGGCAGTTTGAGAACCTACATTCGAGTCCACTTAGTCTCATAAAAAGTGCACAAATCTTCTGAATGTGACAGTCAGACGGCTCAAACGGTTATCAAGTGATAAACGAACAGGTCCTCTGAGTAAATGCGACACCGTTTGAGTGGAAACATAACAGGAGATAACACGAGCGTATAAATAACTCTCTGATGAGGGTATGTCAGCGCGCTCCGCTCACCGCCATCATCTTGTCCTCAGAGCATTGGTGTCCGAGCTCCCGGAGGCCGTTGACGAAGCTCTTGCTGGTCTGACAGTAGACTTTGCCTGCCTCCAGCATGGCCTGGCACTGTTTCACTAGCTGGATGATACAAATAAGCAACACAATGGTTATCTCCTGAGCACCCTAACAACAGGCAACAAGTGTTACAATCGATATGAATAGCGGGAAACAGGAGTTTTATGCCAGTTTAACATAATCTACCCTCATGCTGAGTATAAGCTAATGCACCTTACTGTCCAGAAGGCTGCTCCACAGACAGTATAAAACATGCACGTAGCTTGCGTTTTGGAAAAAACACGACATCATGGCTATGGCCATCTTCTACACCCACCGTCTCTGCGTCGCTCAGGCTTAAATGTTGCCTGCTAACATTTCTAGCAGACAAAGAGCAACACTGGCATTTATTTTGAGTCATATTTCTGTTAACCGCCATATGTAACCACCATCTTTGTTATCCTTTTAGCTCCGTTTTGGTCTCCACCAGCACGTGAAGAATATATTTGGCTCTTTTAGCTGTTTAACTTCTTATTTTCTTCTCTAGCTAGCAGCCAATTAGGTTAGCTGGCTAAATTGTGAACTCTGAAATTTTGACTTAGTTCTGCCCGCCATATTTTTTTCCCCCAGTGGAGGAAACAAGTTTCCGAAAAAAGCTGCACACCGAAATCCAAAACAATGTATGGAAAGTAACTATAAAGCTACTTAGAGGCTAGTAAAGTGATTTTTTAATAAAAAGTAAATACAACAACATTTTTAATGAAGGGTCAGATACACATGAAGCGGCTGCCTTGGAAAGATAACGCCCCTACACAGCGTCCACCCTCACTTACTGCTTGATTAGACTGCTCCTCTGGCCTGCGTGAGCACGCTTTGAAGTTCAAAAATAAAAAAATTACATACATAAATTATTTCCTCACACATTCAGTTATTAAGCAATAAGATCCACTGTGGATGACTTCAGCGTGCTCCACTCTGTCTTACAGCTCGCAGCTTAAGGTGGTTGTTGAGCCACTTCAGTGACTTTATGATTTTCCTCTTTTTGCCGCTTGCCTTGCGAGTGCGGTTTGTGACCACAACTGTTTAGCAGTAAAGACTTAAACTGTACGGTACGCTGGTCCCTTCCCCAGTGTGTTTACGGCTTGTGACCTTTATTATAGCTGACCCGTTGGGAGAACCTTTAAAGTGCTGCAGCTTATTTTCATTTGTTTAACATTTAACCCAACATGGTTATATCTGATAAGCCACAGTAAACTTTTTGACATGTCACAGTTACAAAGCACGGTTCCATTCGCCTGTAATGGGTTTGGGTGCAAAAATATTAATATTATAATACTATATCACTGTGCCTTATTTCTACTATGACACGTCAAGACACATGAAGTGTAAAAGGTCATTAGTGTAAGTACAAACATCACCTGAACTTTGCTAGGACCGTAATGCTCTCACAGGAAATGCAGCGTCAGCTCTCCCAACACGCTCTCGGTTTGCAAATCTCAGCTAATTCAAATTCTTAGCAAAAACACCCCTCCATTGACAGCTTTATACTTTTACTCCACTACTGTTAACAAGTACAGTAACTAATTTGCATACAACTACTGCAGTGACATCTAAACTCTTAAACACTCTTTTTTTTTTACATTGTGGTATTATTTGTACTGCAGTATATTATCTGACAGCTTCTTCTAGAGTCGTCTCCTGACTGAAATCGTGTGCACTGTCACTTGTGAATCTTTGTGTGGATCAGACCTGTTACAGCATGTACGATGGCACTGGGACAGAAAAAAAAAAAAACTGGATTACTTCCTTAAAGCTAATCTTGTGGAAAACATCTCATACGTGCTGGGAAAAGTTTCTTTCTCTTTCCTTCTTTAACAGTAAGGTATGAAACGCCGGTGCGGGTAAGATGCCCGGCCACAGTGACTTCAAAAGAGCATGATCCCAGTTTACCGAAGTGTCTCCATCCCACCTGCTGCTGAACTGAAATCAGTGAGCTGTGTGATGATTTGCAGGCCAAAGTGAGGCAGGTGGTGTTTGTTTAAGTAATAAAACGTGCGTGTGGGAACCTGGCTGGCAGAATAATTACCGACATAGTAATATGTCAATTTGATTTGTGCTTACTCAGTATCATCAGGGAACAGAAACGCAGCATGTGACTGATGTCTATCAAATGAATAGATCTGAAAGTGTAGCATTTTAGAGCACAAACACGCAGCGGTGAATGTAGGTCGACACGTCGAAGCAGAACAAAGTGCAGTTCTCTCTGCAGCAGGACAATATGATGGGGAAGCAGCACCTGCGGGTACTTCCTGCTGACTGTCAGGTGAAAAATACCCCAACCACCAACGCCCACCTCTCACTTCACTGCCACTTCACGAGGCGCGAGTGTCCACTGATAAGCGACGCCTCTTGTTTGATTTGTTTGTTTGTGTGAGGCGAGGGGAACATTTTATATTTTTTAAGTGCAGCGGTGACTCATTCTGCCATTTCAAAAGCGCCCGTAGGTGCAGGTGCAGGTGTCTTACCTTGTCCAGTCGTGTCTCGAGTTCACTCACGTCAGTTTGGACCTCTTCGATCTCAGCTCTGAGAAAGAAACGCAGGCAGAGGTCTCAGATTTTTCAGAATAAAGGCTGAAAACCTCATTTTGCTAAAATATTTTAAAGTAATGTCTAAATACATCAAGTTATTGGCTCCATCCTTTCTTTTTTCCACCACCATAAAGCGAATAAATTACTAAATGTTTTACATATTTCTGCAAGCATCGTTTCGCGTGCCCTGTGATTGACTGGCGTGCTATCCAGAGTGTACCTGACCTTTCACCCAGCGACAGCTGCAATAGGCTCCAGCCCCCCCCCCCCTTCCAACCCTGAGCTGAATAAGCAATTAAAAAAACTGATTTTATTGCTTAATATTGAAACATATACACTCTAATATGAAGCGCTTCTGTAGTGCATGTTTGAGGTCTTGCATGATGTCATTACCGTAGTTATTTCTCTCTTATTTGCTCTTCAAGCTTATGAACTAAATTAATAATATTTAACATTTTTAATCTTATGAGCCGTTTCCACTGCGATGATGCCACTGACTCCTGGTGCATTTGAAGCAGTGAAAACAGACCGGCACGCAAACAGGAAAGCATATTTCCCCGTTGTCTCAATATTGTGCAGCTCGAGCCTCGTCACACTGAGCGAATTACTCCACATATTTCACGGCTGCCGCTATTTCAGGCCCCGGGCATCTTGTTTTACACTCATTTAACTGTAATTAAGCATGAAGCGTTTGGTATTTTTAGTATCTTTGTGACCTTCAGCTGAGTTTCAGATGCATTCCTGTGGGTTTGACTGGAGCTTAAGGGACACTTCAGTCATCAAAGCTTTGTGCAGGCCCACATGACTAGAAAGAAAACCTCCAGTCAGTATGTAACTGATTAGGTTTGGTTTCTAAGTTCAGGATCTGGACTCAGACATCTTTCAGACAAAAGCGCCACAGAAATCCTCTTCAGGGCTAGTTGTTTTTTTTTTTAGGGGCTTTTCTTTCTTTCCTTTTCTTTTGCCCTGACAGTCTCTTTCTACCTCTTTCTGCCAGTCGTCTCTTCTCATACCAAAAGCTAAACCATGTGGTTTCCGCTGCCTTCCACCGACAGTACAGAGATACAGAGAGAAACAGACAGAGGAAGAAAAAAAAAAGAGGCGAGTCTGAGTAAGTGGGGAGAGAAGAGAGGAGGCCCAGGACAGACAGTAACTGTTTGTGTTTGTTAGTGCGGGGAGGTTTGAATCAAAGTCTGAGGTCATGTGCTCTTGAAATACGACCAAATGACATGTCAGCTGAAAAGATTAGAGGAAGAAAAGAGAGGAGAGGTTTTAAAAGTAGGTCTAAAGGAGGGAGGCCACTGTGGAGGAGGCTGAAGGAGCTCTTCATTAAAGCAGCACATCCTCTGCATGTCTCGCTGCAACGCAGACAGAGGCTAAGAAACCAAATTAAGACAGAGTTTAAGCTGAGTTTCCGCCGTGGTTCTCCCCACAGAAAACACGCTTCCTGTCTCCTGTTGATCACCTCAGCACATCTCGCTTCACTTCCTGTCACCCTCCCACCCCACTGTTACCTAGCAACAGAAGGTACCATAATTTGAGCGGCTGTCCCAAGGTGTCAGAACCGTTTATTTCCCCTCATTTTTGCCCTCTGTTGTCCTTGTATTCCCCCCGGCCTGTTCACGTGCTTGATGACTCCAGCAATCCTCCTCCCTCCTTTCCCCTCGCTCCCTCACCCTGCTCTCCCAGCCTGACACGAGACCTCACCACGGGCCGCTGCCACAAGTCAAACTTTCCACTGCTGTGCAAGCCCCATAAATTCAAGATGGGCGAAAGAGACTGAACTATGCCAAATCAGCTGGCTGAGGCAGCCGCTGTGACTCAGGCGGGGTGCCAGAAACTGTCAAGGCACACCCAAAGTTGTGCCAAGCTCTCTCTTGAGCCACTTGCAAAACCAACTTAGAAACACTTCCCTTTCGATTACACCAGATGCTGGTGTTGAAAGACAATTAATCATGCTCTGCTGCTGACATGCAGGAAGGCTTGAATTAGAAATTCGGTTTTAAAATGAGTGATTTCTCTGCATGGAGGTGGGTTGATTTTGACACATATCAGGAACAGGAAGACTCAAGGCTGCAACTGAACTTTGGGAAAACCAAGCCACATTTTCCACTGGAAGGAGTGTTCTGTGGCAATGTTGAATTTCCGTGGCTAATACAGCTCTGATCTGTGGTTCAGTGACACATGGAAAAGCAGCTCAGCGCAGCAGATCAGCATTCACAGCCCTGCAGGCCCCCATACTACCTCATACCCGTTAATGACTTTTGACCTGAGCGGCTCAAACTCACTGGAAGGAGTGAGAACAGCAGCACTGACAAATGCATGTAACCGATTAGAGAAATATGAATCAGCCTTCAATCCATAACCTCCTCCTGGATCAGAGCCACCTTTTCATTGGTTCCATCAGCATGACTAACAAAAGGTACAGGTGAAACTCTTACCTGAAGCGCGGAGAGTCCTTCAGACCCTCCTCAAAGTCCAGCTTCACCGTCATGCTTGCGCTCAAACCTTTCTCAAACACTTGCGTATTTATCTGAACCCTCGCTTCACCCGGAGGTGCCCGGCAGCCTGGCAGAGACGAAAACTAGTGATCTTTTTTCCCGTTTTAACGCTCCACAGCGGCAGCCCGGCTCATTGTTCTTACTCCTGGATGTTTTCGTTGACAAGTACAACTTGTTTTCCTCTCCGGGTTTCTTTCTTTGCACGATCTGGCGCACATTCGCGTCGGAAGAGCGAACTTGTCACCACTGAATGAGCGGAGGGGATGTTGGTCGCGTTGTTAACATCTTATGCGGCAGATTAAAAAAAAAAACTAAACAAAAAACGACTTAGCCGGTGATCCGGTGCAGAAGATGCGCAAAAGCCACGGGAGGAGTCCCGGCAGAGGCGCAGAGTGTCCTTATTGATCCTAAATGATTAAAATCAAAATCAGATGGCAGCCTGTGAATTAGGACTCCCCAGGGGTGCCGACTCCAGTACGCTCTCTGCCCCTCTCTCTCTCTCTCTCTCTCTCTCTCTAAAGAGGTCCACCCCCCGCACGTCCCCGCTATTTCCGGGTTTCTTACTCATGGCAAATTGTGGTTGTTTTTTTTAAAGTAGGAAGCTTCACATAATAAGAGACTGACTCTGCCGGGCTGCATCTTATGAAAAATGCCGAGCTGAGAGACCTATAATCTGACACTAATATTTAACAGGCTGCAGCAGTAGCAGCAGGCCGTGCTGGGACGTCTCACCCCTTCACTTAGTTTCTCCTTTTGTGTGTACTACTTTTCAGTTTCGCTCAAACGGTGAGCTTCACATGCAGTGAGACTGGGTGTGTATTCTTGTCTGACAACCTTGTCTCTTTTTTTGTTGAGGTGTAAAGAAACCTCCCTCTAAGTACCCAGTGCCGACAGAGCCACCTATGGAAGTCTGTTACTGCCAAGAAAATGACAAACTTATAAATAGCGCATGACTAGCAATGAAAAAGTGTTTAAATGAGTAGAAGAACAAGAAGTTCGAGGTTCTGTGTTTAAAGATGTTCAACATTTTAAGTTTTTGTTTTTAATGTGTTTTTAATTGACTGTAATGAAACTTTTAAAAAATGTGGGAAGATTTTCTACATAAATTGAAAGTGTCTTGCCTTTGTTACACTGCCCCACAGCCAACAGTGTGCAACTACAGGTAACATTAGCTTTAAAGTGTGGTCCATCAGTCACTATCCCACAACACAATCAAACACAAATGTCACGTTAGGTCAAAAAAAAAAAACCTGATCTGGTTTCAGATAGCATTTTTCTAGGGATGTTGTTAACGAGTTACTGTAAACCATTTCATTAAATGGCTCCATTTGGCCTAACGCGTGACAGGTTCAAAACAAATATGCAGATTCATCGTTCATAAGGAAGCAGCTGGTATGCTACCATGAGCCAAATTTAGACAAGACTCCTTCTCATGACTAATGAAATGCATTGATGCACTTGTGTGCTATTTTGAAGCAGTAGGCTGTTATAATTCACTTTATCTTCAGTGGTCATCACAGTATTTCTTTTCTTTAACATTAATTATGTTAGCTAGCAGAGCAGCTCTGCTGGATGTTATGTGACTGAGTCAAGTGTTCAGTTTCTTTTGTTGGTGTCAGATTATTTATAATACAATGGTGATGAATGCTGGTTGGAGGGGCCTCCCTTAGAATTTTTACATAAGGCCCCAACAGAAATATCACCACTGACTACATGAACATAATGTGATACAAACCCATAGCCCTCCAGCCTTCACTCACTTGCTCACTGAAGGTATTCCTAGCAAAATATGTATTTATTGTGTTTAGCTATTTCAGTTTTCATTGAATTTATTTGTCTGTTTTAACATTTGCAATTAATGCAAGAAAATACACTATACTGCTAAAAGTATTCACTCGTCTGCCTTCACGCTCGTATGAACTTGTGTAACATCCCATTCCTAATCCAGAGGGTTTAATATGATGTCAGTCCACCCTTTGCAACCATAACACCTTCAGCTCTTCTGGGAAGGCTTTCCACAAGGTTACGAGTGTTTTTGGGAATTTTCTATCATTCTTCCAGAAGTGCATTTGTGAGGTCACACACTGATGTTGGATGAGAAGGCCTGGCTCACAGTCTCTGCTCTAATTCATCCCAAAGGTGTTCTATCAGGTTGAGG
>JAVDPK010000694.1:424423-467730 GCA_034780415.1 Cichlasoma orientale
ATCTATCTATCTATCTATCTATCTATCTATCTATCTATCTATCTATCTATCTATCTATCTATCTATCTATCTATCCGATACTGTGTGGCTCCCCCTGCTGATAAGAAACGTTTATTGCAGGGTTGACTATCTCATCTGAAAACAATGTAAACAAATGTTCTTCTTTCTTCACTTTCTTTCACATCAAAGTTATTTTTTCTTATTCTCTGAAAGTCTGCGTGTCGGGAGGATCACAGCGGAGTGACGCCTTCACTGTCCAGACTGTTCCTGTTTCAGTGGGAAAATGTGTGATTCTCATGTGTTTTCTCATCGGACACGGAAAGGGTGTAGTTAGGTATGCTGTTGCTTTATCAAAATAAACAGTCCAGAGGTGGTCTCTGAAGAGGTTTGTAGCAGCCTACGCGTTTCAAAGTATGCCAGTCACCAAAATCCCATGGCCATATCCAAAAAAAAAAAAAAAAAAGTTTAGCAAACTATTTCCACAAGCAAACCGTGGGTCTCTTTATTCCGCTCACTGTGATAGGTGATTTATTTTATCCTCTCAACTTTCCGTATCTAAGCTCTTTAAAGCAACCTGTCCCCTTTCCACAAGCAAAGTGCAGCGCTGCGCCAGTAGACGGGGGGCGTGTGCGTAAATGGCGCACACGGGGAGCGCGGCGCAGACGGTACAGCGCGACAGACAGACGGTTCGGAAAGAGAAATAAAACCGTTTTGTGCGAAGTAAAACTTGGCTACTCGACAGGTTCTTGTTTGTCTTTGACAGGAGATCCCCTCAGCATCTCTCCAAGTGCCAAAGCAGTCAGAATGGAAGGGCTCACATCCGGTAGGTTTTTCAAAGTAAAGCCCGAAATGGCACTAAACTGAAAAGCATATCGCCAGGAGCGCACTCTATTGCAGCTACTTACAGTAAAATAAAAATTAAGTTTATATCTACTGGTGGCCATCAGATCAATACTCCCTTTGATCAAACACAAATAAGATATGACCAACTTAAATAAAAGGCAAAATTACAGAAGCCACCATAAGTTACTCATAACTTAGTAAAACTGCAATTCTGTATTAAACACATTCATACACTGTCTTTATCCATTTCAACCATCTCTTTCTTTGTCTCTTAAGACTTAATTTATGCTCTATGTTTTTGTTGTAATAGTAATATTTATTATTTTTTCTGCTGCTTTAACGTAGCTACATGACAATCTCGAGTAAGACACTTCTTGATGAGGTTAAGATAAAAAAAAAAAATCAAAACATTTAGGCCAGTGTGGAGAGGAGAGCTTTTTTGATATTCTGCTCTACAAACTCAGACACATATGACACAGTTAAAAGCTCCAGGTGAGACCACCTGACCCCCTAAGAAACAGACGATTTTCTGTACAATAAATACATGCAAAAATGTTACCTTCATACTATGGAAACGGTCCTAGTTACATGCCCTCAAAGTACACGGGGTGGATCAAAATGTGCGCTTTTTGCAGCATGTTTGACTCCCCATACTTCCTTAAGTAAACAAGGTAGCCACGTGAAATTTTCAGAGCTGAAAAATACATTTAAGCCTTGTTAAAAACTGTAAACCTATTTTACCCCCACTCTGAGTGCCACAGTATCAGTGTGATTAACTATAACCCACTTTAAGCATCAATATTATGGGATAAATCACAGTTTCCGTAGCAGAACTGCACCAATTTAATGTCTGTAGAGTAACAGAAGCCAGCACTGGTAGCCTGAATGTTTTCTTTTCTGATGATTCACTGGAGAACATAAAAAACAGGTCACAGCAGCATGTGGGATAGGTGTCTTATAGATCTCCTTTGACATCAGCTGCGACTCCTTCTGGGTCATTTTGTTCAGATTTGACTGATTTCATATGGAATGACCCAGCTGCTATTTCCCAAACTCAGAGACAGAAGTCCATTCACCAGACTTTTATACATTTTCCTGATTTTTCTCGGTTTCTTTATAGCAGAGTAAGGCTAATATAGCTGATTCACTGTGACCCACAGAATAGCTGGAAAATACCTTGACCTACAAACAGCTTTGATGAGATAACCAGTGGTTATATTGGAACAATTTTTTTTAAAGAAACAGGCAACCACAAAGTAAAAATGTGACAGTTAATCCAAAGCGTCCCCTGTTGATTGCTTTTATTTTGAAGCAAATCCGCAGCACTTCCGTTGTGTTGCAGGTGGCTTGCGCGCGGCTTGACGCCACTCTGGTCTGTGTAGCCGTGCATTGGGGTGAAGCCGCATAAAAGCGATCCCATAATGCGGGCGTGAGGTGCTCCGTGTAGTAAACGGAGGGGACTGCGCAGTGTTACCGGGGAGCCTGTGTGACAGGCAGCGGCCACGATAAAAATGTCGAACCGAAAGCACCGGGACAACCAAGAAATCTGCGCCCGCAAGGTCCGGGAGCTGGCCCAGTCCGGAGTAAACAAACACTGCTTCGAGTGCAACCAGCCCGGGGTGACTTACACCGACATCACGGTGGGCAGCTTCGTCTGCACGTCGTGCTCCGGAATGCTGTGAGTGCAAACCCGCCGGCCCTCCGGGGTTTATTTACGGCACATTTAGCATCAGTGTGAGGGCAGTCGGATACTGATAGAGTAAAAGTACCAGGCCTGAGATTGCACCATGCACCACCCAGCCAGAGGCGAATGTACAGTGTATTATTTTTGCGTTTCCCCGCGTTAACAGGGGTGGTTGGTGCAACAGCCGAGGATGTGTGCACACATTAATTTACGCAGTGTCTACCTCTCTCTGTCTCTGTCTCTCATGCGTGTCTTCCAACAGCTTCATAACCGACAGACCGCTAGTTGGTCATTTTCCAGCTCTGAGTTACGTTTCATTTCGTCATGGTGCAGGTTTGACACCACCTCGCTCTCTCTCTTTCTCTCTCTCTCTTTCTCCAGGCTCCTTTCCAGTGTGTGTGTGTGTGTGTGTGTGTGTGTGTGTGTGTGTGAGTGTGCGTGCGTGCGTGCTGGCACACTTTGTTTTGCATGTTCAGCCCAGTCCCGGCACTCCTCGGGAAGACGGTTTCGGCACTTAGTGTGCGTTATTGCGCAATCTTGCACATGTACAGCAGTGTCCCACTTTGTGTCCCCAGCATGGAGAAAATAGGAGGCTCCGGAAGACAATATGTCTCTCTCTGTCACAAGGGTGTGTGTGTGGGTGTGTTTGGTGTCTTCTCCACAACAAATCTGGCCTTAAATTCACAGTCACATGCCAGATGTAGCCTCTCCCACCTGCTCCGTCCCTTTGTGCTGTCTTAGAAGTGAGGACTGACTATAAATCTTCCCATTTCACTCCTGTATTTGACTCATCCGTCTCTCCTCTGTGTCCCAGGAGAGGCCTCAACCCTCCCCACAGAGTCAAGTCTATCTCCATGACAACGTTCTCTCAACAGGAAGTAGAATTCCTCCAAAACCATGGCAATGAGGTGAGTGAAGTCCCAGCTTGGGGACCTGATGCAGCATCTTTATTTCACTTTAGAAAGCAGGAGAGGGGAAAAGCCTGTATTTGGATGTGTTTTCTTCCTGTTATTGACACTGCGGAGTCATCCGAGGACATCAGTTACTGTTTGTTTGTTTTTTTTTTGTTTGTTTTGTTTTTTGTTATTTCCTGGTTCCAAATTCAGGGTTAAAGCCGTGTGTTTGTGGTTCTGATATGGAATGCGAAACGCCCCTTGAGACTGTTAGTGCCAGGCTCGCACTGTGCCAAGAAACAAAAGGATGGGGCACTTTATGTCCCACAAAACCATGATCTATTTCCTTTCTCACTGTGTGCGCATGTGTGTGTGTGTGTGTGTGTGTGTGTGTGTGTGTGTGAGGGAGTGCTGGGCGCTGATGCACAAACTTTTTTAAAACTCCAAAAAGATCCAGTTTTAGCCACAAGTCAAACAAAAGCACCCTGTCAAAATTTCTTCCTGTTATTTATGTACCTTTACCCAGGAGGGGCCGGTGACATCAAAGCTCTTTCACAACAGAGAGCCGGCCAAAGCAGCAGCCAGACAAACTCAAAACATATAAAAAATGCAAATATATATACATGTATACAAAAACCCACAACAAAAACACCAGTGGCCACTGAAGAAAAACAACCACGTCTCTTTCACCACTTTCATTTTTAAACTCGGCGATTTATATGAGAATTTTTAAGTTTAGATGTCTCTGCAAAGTGCTTCATATCGATGGTGCATAATAAGAAAATGCTGTTTTCTCCCCATCTGCCAAAGCCGGTGGCACCTTGAAAAGCAACCATTTGCAGGGGCGTTGCTGATAACTGTTGGAGCCGAGACAGAGGTGAACTGGAAGTTTACCCAGTGTTTGTTTATGCCAAGGGTTTGATATAAAGTGGGCCGTACCAGTAAAATCTTTGCGTAATAGCCTATAACCCCCCCTCCCCACTAACCCCTTTATTTTACCTGCACCTGAGGAGTATTTTGGAACTAAACAGCAGTAGAATTTTATTACTTTATGATCCAGACGACCTGTGCAGCTCCTGAAGTACTTTTAAATTTCTCAATCTTTCTACTCTTGTGTAACACTGCTGGCCATTTTGTATTATTAGTAGCAGCGCGTTTTATTGAAACACTGGAATTATTATTGATATCGCTGTAATTTTCTTTGCAAAATCTGCGAAGCTGTCCAGTGGAACAGGTCGGCGGGTCATCTGAATATTCATTTTCTGCAGTTTAGGCCATCTTTATGTTGTTGTTTTTTTATATATCTATATTTTTATTACTCAAAAATGCCTGTCACTGTCTCCTAGAGTTTAAAGTGAAGACTTCAAATTGTTTTTTTGGTCCAATAAACTCAGAACTATTGGTTTTACTACCACATAAGAAAAAACAAAACCATTGCAGTCAGTAAATGTTAAAAGAAAACTTGCTCGAAATGATGTTTGATAAATTTTAACACTTTATAATAAATATATTGTCTCAAAATCCCAATCCAATTGGTTTAGCTACAGTTGTGTTACTGCAACGTAGGTAATTATGATTATTGTTTTAGCTTGAAACCTTAATTATCAAGTAAATGAAGCCTCATTTTGGTGCTGAAATGTGACTGAATTGTATAAAAAGCTCCCCTCCACCCACCCACCCACAGCATCCACTTTGGAAGCCACTGGTGTAGGCAGCTTTCCCTCCTGAGCTTATATCATACCGGTGAATGTTAAAGAGTCTGAGGCTGTCAGCATGAGTGCTTACGGGCTTTTATTAGGTTGTTGTTGGCCAGGGTCTGTGAGTCAAGTATAATGTGCAGAGAGGCAGAGGTGTGTATCATCCAGCTTTTCCTTTCTCATCATCCTCTGAAGAGTGATCCGGCCAGTCATGATTCACTGGCAGTAATATTTGCTGCACCCTTGCACCAGAGATGAGTCACTGATGAGAAAATCTGTGTGTTTGTGAGAGATTCTCTGAGATTGAATGTCAAACAAAAACCAGGGATTGTGCTTTCATTTTCTACTCCAGGAATTACACACCCACTAATCTCCCTTTTTGTTTTTTGATGAATCGGTCCTGAGCTGCATGGTTTTAGCGTGCCTTCTTGCAAAAACAATGTGTGTTTTCAGGTGGGGAGAAGGACGTGGCTGTGTGTGTTTGACCCAAAGACTGACGGCTGCTCCGACATGAAGGACTCGCAGAAGTTCAAAGAGTTCCTTCAGGATAAATACGAGAAGAAAAAATGGTGAGAGTTTGGGCTCTGCCTGAATAGATGCATGCTGATGGAACAGACAGAAGCATCCTCAGTTTTATATTCTTTATGGAAATAATTTTCATTTAGAAAATTAGTGGAAAATATGCCCAACAAATGTTCGCCCACTCCAAGTTTGCATATACTTTTTTTTTTTTTTTTGTACAAAACGGGGAAAAAAATCTAAATAGAACAAATTAAATCAGTTAAAATTGAGAACTAAAAGTTTTATTCTTCTTTTTATGATTCCTAATATTTCTATTTAGCACCTTTTATCGGGTAAAAATGTCAGTCTGTCCAAAATAGCTATTTTTTAGCCAGAAATGGTAAATGTTAGCATGCTAACATGCTAAATTAAAAAATAAACCCACAAGCCTGCTAATTAGCAGGGTATAGGTATCGCTGCTGCTTTTCAAAGGAAACGTGAGTTGAAATAAAGCTCTTTGCGTTGTTATTGTATTTGTGTAAAAGTTGCTATAAAAATAAAATGGAATCATGACTATGAGCATGTTCGCATGCTAGCATTAGCATTTAGCTCAGATTACTATTTTGTCACTGAGCTGCAAGTGTTTGGCTGTTTTTGCTTGTGAAATAAACATGTTTAAAGTTTAATTAACTTTAAAAAAAAGTCATTTTGAAAGGGGACGTGGGGTAAAACTAAGAGATAGATACTTTATTGATCCCACAGTAGAAATTATTGAAATTATTAAGCTTGTGTAAAAGTTAGATATTCGATGTTTGGAAGAGAGGCGACTGCTTGGAAAAATTTCTGAAGGCCAGTATCTGCTTCGGGTTTATTATTTTCAAGCCTTAGAAATGGTCTCAGTCATTTCATTTGGTAAATACATGATCACATGTCAGGCTTTAATTGTGTTGCTAATGAGACCAGTTAGTTACACAGCATCACTTTATGCCCCTCTCTTTTGCAGGCATTTTTCCAAAAGTAAGAACCGGAGAGACGTGGAGGGTCCCTGGAGTCCAGGGGTCCAGGCAATGCCCCCTTCTCACGGTCCCTTAGCGAGCCAGGGCCCGGCCCATAACATGCCCCTGAACGCCAGAGCCACGAGACCGCTGGTGAGCGGCTGAATGTGTCGTATTTGTGCGTGAAATGGATGGAGGTAAAGTGAGGGGAGTGAAAGTGAGAAGATGAGGATTTAGGAGAGAAAGTGTGTGTGTGTGTGTGTGTGTGTGTGTGTGTGTGTGTGGTTTAACGAAAAAAAAAAGAGGAAGGGAAAGTAGATGAGATGTTCAAAGGGTACTGAAAAAAGAATAGAAAGTGAAGAAATGACCTGAATTCGCTGCAGCACAGAGACAAAGACTGATGGGTCGGACAGTCGGAGGGCCAGGTAGCCTCGGCATCAAAGCCTCTGCTTATGAATTATTGAGAGAGGATGAAAGAGACTCAGTTCGTCTGGCTTTGTGTCTCTCTTTCTACCTCCCATCTGCTTCTTTTCTGTCTCCTTCTATCTCCCATCCTCTAGTCTCAGTCCCAGCTGCCGTCTTGGGACCGAGCCCCCGCCGTCTCTCCCGCCGACATGCGGACGGACGTGTTCACGGCTCGGCCGTCGCGCTCCCAAAGCTTTAGAGACCCCCCTCTGAAAGGTGAGAGGAAGCTTTATGTGGGAGGATAAGACATTTGTGTTTATCCCTCTTCTTTTAATGCGTCTGTTGTTTCTCTCCGACACAGATCCCACCCTGTGTGGGATAGAAAGACAGCGACCGGGCTCTCTGTCGTCAACACTGGGAGGTCAGAGTCACGGCCCCTCGTTCCCCGCCCTTCCACGGCCCTCAGGTGTGCCCTCCAACCACTCTCTCAACACTGAGTTCTCAGCCACTGTTAGTTGGTGTTGATGAGATTTAGTAGCTTTATTACGGGGAAGGGTGTCACCAGTTTACTGCTACCATGCACATTGAGGCACATTGAGGATCAGTGTAGTAAAGTGCTGCAGAGTCTGCTGTATTTGTGGAGCCAAGTTCCTCCTCTCATGTGATCTTAGGAAACAGTTGTGGTTGCACAAATTCCTGGTTAAAAAATAGATACTGTGCTTTCTCTGTTCTATTCTTGAGCCCTCTGAGCAAGAACATTTGGCAGTGCATCGTTTCACGGTGTGAAGACCATCGAATATTTTCACTGATTCTCGCCGATGTGGCTCTGCGCTCGTCAGAGTTGGCTCCGAGCGGCCGTTTCAGTGTGGCGTCTGTGACACTCACTTGTTTCTCCTTATCTCCCGTCCTCTTTTCTCCTCTGTCTTCTCCTCTCTTCTCCAACCTCGTAGCCAGTAGCTCGTTCAAAAACCACTTCACATTAGGTAAGACGCATCTCCGGCCGATGCTTTTGAGTGTGTGCATGTGTGTGTGCTGAAATCAATCAACTCTTTCAGTGCTGTATCATTTATAATATATGGCCAACCTGCGGGGCGCGCTGGTGCTTACTGGGCCGCGCGTGGATGTGAGTTGGACTTTGTTTTAGAGCGGCGTGAGAGAAGAGGAGACGCAGCACTCTGTATTCATTTAGCCCTCCGAGTCGTGGCTGGCCAGTGTCACATACTGCAATTGGGGTCAATGTTTTTCTTCATCACTCAGGTTTCCCACTTCAAAGCCCAGATCTGAAGGCTGGGAGGGTCAAGGAGACACACACACACACACACACACACACACACACACACACACACACACACACACACACCTCTCCCGCCCTCAGAGGAGAAAGAACAAGTTTAAAGTGGGGCTATTTTTAGGCCGTAGTTGCTGCTGCTGCTGCCCCCGTCAGCAGAGGGCCGCTAATATTTCGCACCACGTTGGCGTTGAAGCACTTAAAAACTATGTAGGGCACAGCTGTAATCCCACAATACACATTAACATCCTCAGTAAGTACGCTAAGAAGTTCAGGTATGCTCTCGAAGATGGGCGGGCCCATAAACATGCTAAAAACATGCAGCCTCACATTTGCACGCTTTGCATCAGCAGATAATCTGCAGCGGGTCCATGTCAGATTTTAATTTCTCATCCCATGCTAATAGCTAATTGGCTAATCCAAATCCTGATTTGTTTGCGACACACTGACGTTAAATGTAACTTCCTGTCTTTGTTAACCTCTAACAATTGTTTCAATGTCAACAAATGTTTTTTTTTTTTTTTTGGCTTGCTGCTGCACCTTTCCGGTTCTTTTTTTTTTTTTTTTTTATCCCTATACTCGGTGACTGTGTGTGCTTTATATGTAGTACCTGCCAAACTAATGCTGCCATTGGTGCATGAGGATCTTTACATGGCATGAGATCATTTGCTTCTTTAAGCAGATTTTTTTTTTCAGTACGTGGGACTATATCAGTAATATATGTAACTATCATATCATTATCATATTGTATTATTGAAGTGAGGCGTTTAAACCTCTTCCTGTTAGTACATACTGAGGTGTAATCTTGTTTTCTCCCTCTCAGGTCGTACAGTGTCGGCCTCGGGGGCTACGGGCCCCTTCAGGGCCTTCCCCAAGTCTCTGAGCGTGGATTTCGGAGGTCTGAACCACCCCCAGTCACATCCTTTGCCCCAGTCTCTGTCTCAGCCTCAGCAGCAGCAGCAGCAGCAGCCTGCCGGTGTAGGTCAGACGACTCCACCGGTCAGCAGCTCCAGCGCCCAGGACAGGTACGCTGCTGTGTCACAGCTGGACAGCGTCTTCTCTGATACATCATCGACCACAGGTACGACGCGTTTGTGAGTCGAGGCTTTTAATGCTCATGTGAAATTTAGTATAGATGCTGGTACATAGCGGTGGCTCCATTTTTGTTCACTGCATTTATTTCATAGTTTTATTGAATACGAGTTGTCCTGTTTTTCGATATGCATCAGGTCTTCACATAGACTGTGTATAAAGATTAAGGTAGCCACCTGTTGGCTGGAGGACTGAGACAAGAGGTTGGAGTGTTAAGTTCTCAGATAATGCTAGCAAATGGGTTGGTGTGTCTCACCCACAGACACGGGGAACTGCTAATTAGCGCTAAATAATAGCTAAGTAATAAATACCACAGTGTGACTCACCGAAACTGGAGCGCACACTTCCTGGGAGCGCTGTGAGTACAGCTGACTGCACAGGAAGCTGTGATTGCATTATAAATGCTCAAAAAGGGACCAAAACATGGTTGAGAGGTCCTGTTCAGTGGCTATCATCAGCTGAAGCAGTGCCTTACAGATGCGTAGCTGTCATCTACCTGCCCCTCAAAGTGGCTTTAATAACGCACCTGCTGCATAAAGGGGGGAATTAGCTATAGAGACCAAAAAAAGGTTTTTGTACCATGTTAATGGGGGTCGAACTGGTTTTGGAGCCTCACACGATCGTTAGATGAACTGCAGTATTGGCTTCGTGTTTTAGACCCAGAGGTTGCCACCAAAAAGTGCTGGTAAGAGCTGACACAAGAAAAGGAAACTAAACTTTTCAGTCCCGTTAATCCTCTCACATCCTCACAACCTATCCGGAGGAGGAAGCAGGGACTAAACTCCCCGACTGAATACAGAATAATCAAACCTCGCTTCAGCTTGACCCGATTATTCTGTTTAATTTTTGTCATTGTTGTGGCGTTGCTCTGGCTTTAATAAGGACCCGAGCACATCTTCCAGCACTGCGTAACAGATAGTTTGATTTGAGGGCTTGCGTGTGCCTTCGATACAGATTATCACAGCCAGCTCAGCTCGGTTGCATAACATCATTACTCCAAATGCCAGGGCTTTCAGCAGCTGAATTATGCTCATTGTGTTTGCTCCACATCGTGCATATCGTGATTCAAAGGACCTTGTTGATACCTTTTTTTTTTTTTTTTAAATCAGCTGTGTTTGTCTTATAACTAAGCTGGCCTTTTTAATGCATAAGATTCATGTGAGAGGCCCAGGAAGCTTTGTTGTTTTCCACCGTCATCATCGCCTCCACTGCTCGGCAGAGTAGGGAGGTTATTGATTTTCTGCCCCGGCTCACTTTGATTCATATCAAGCTGAACGTGGAGACGATCTTTTATTCAGGGCGTTTGTAATTCTTTTGTTCTCTGATGACTTGCATGCCAAAGATCAGCAGATTGAACTGTTTCAAAGGTTTTTTTTACTCACATTTCAAAATCGTAGTAGCACTTGATCTCGTAAATCAGGCCTTGCTCCGGGCCTGAGGTTATGTTGGGTTGTGTTGTGGTGCGTGTGAAATGCTTGTTTGCAGCTCCACCCAGTGGCCCTCCGCAGTACAGCGCCATCTTCGGCAGCAGGCTCTCATCCAGCTCCACTCCTGCCAGGTAGAGGAAAAAGAGCAGCCTCGTCAAATCGGCTTTTGTTAAACATGGCAGATTTTTAACTTTCCTGCTTCTGGAGCCCTTTAAAGGTCAAATTCTGATCGATCCTCCCTTTTTTTTTTTTTCTTCTTCTGTTTTTCCCCAGCTCCCCCGGTGTCGATACCGCTTCCAGCTCCCAAACTTTTGCAAGTAGGTGCCGAGCACGAACCGCATCGATCGCTCCTGTTAACCTGCACCATTTACATTCAGTTCTCTCATTTTCAAAAACAGTCCAGCACTCCTGATTAGACTGTGAAACTCAGAGCAGTGTTGGTTTGAAAAGGCAAGAATGTAACCTGTTAACCCCCAGGAAGCACACTGAATTATCTCCCTGTCTCCCCCAACCCCCACCCTGCGTGTCTCAGATTTCCCCAACCCATTCAGCTCCAGCTCCGCTTCCCAGCAGCCCGTCGCCCTCTCCCCCAGTAACCCCTTCAGTAATGCCTCAGGAGGTAAGCCTCGTGCTCGCTCTTTCTGATACTTTCTGCTGCAACTTTGTGATGTGTTAGAGTACCTTCAGCTGATTAGATTAGCACTGCTACAATCGTGTTATATGGGAGATTTTCATGAAAGCAAAGAATTCAATTCGCACATTTAAAAATATCATAAAGATAAGAAATGAAAGGAGGATAACTGCAGCTGACCAGCATCACAAAAAGGCAAACCAAATATCCCTCTGATTTCACATTAAAGACGAACAACCAGCCACTTTATTAGGTACACCCTGCTAGTATTGCGTTGGACCCCACTTCATCCTTTGGAGCTGCTTTCATTCTTTGGTCCATGTTAACATGACAGCATCACACAGCTGCTGCAGATTTGTCAGCTGCACTTCTGTGGTGAGAATCTCCCGTTCCACCACATCCCAAAGGTGCTCTGTTGGGCTGAGATCTGGTGACTGTGGAGACCATTTGAGTGCAGAGAACTCACTGTCATGTTCAAGAAACCAGTCTGAGATGATTTAAGCTTTCTGACACGGTGGTCAGCAACGATTCTCAGGCAGGCTGTGGTGTTTGAACGATGCTCGGTTGATCATAAGGAGCCCAAAGTGTGCCAAGAAAATATCCCCCACACCATCACCAGATGACCCATTGATACGAAGCAGGATGGATCCACGCTTTCAAATTCTGACCCTCGCATCTGAATGTCACAGCAGAAATCGAGACTCATCAGACCAGGCAGCATTTTCCGGTTCATCTAATGTCCAGTCTTGGTGATCCCGTGTGAACTGTAGTGAACTCAGTTTGAACTTCGGCCGGTCGTCTCCACCGTGTCTGCGTGCCTAAATGCTTTGAGTTGCTGCCACGTGATTGGCTGATCACATATTTGTGTTAATGAGCAGGTGAATGGGTGTACCTAATAAAGTGTCCAGTGAGTGAGGAATAATGGAAATCATTGTAAAACAGATGAGTTGGTCTGTATACTGCAGATTTTCTCCTGAATCACTTTTTTAAAATCTTTATTTCTTCTTTCAGGCGGTCGCAGGGATTTGTCAGCATAATGAGGCTTCTGTTCAAACCAGAATCTTTTAGTGTGATTTTTACATGACTTAAATTTAAGCAAATTAAAAGCAGGAAGTGAAATTCAAATCACTTCTGGTTGTGAAAATCTGATCCCCCTGGTCTGTGTGCAGGTTACCCCTTTTTTTTTTTTTCAAGCATTTGAACACGCTCGCAGCTGTTGAATAAGCCGCTACTTCCTGCTCACAGACTCTGAATGTAACCTTTTGAGTTCTTTAAAAGTTTAAAAACGCTCCCGTGTTTTCACCCTGCTCGGCCCGTTAACGGGTAACATTTACCCTTCATATTAAATGTGGAGCTCCGTAACGCTGCCTGAGCTGGGCCTTCGCTTCTCTTCGTATAGGGCGGTGAAAACGATGCTCAGCACTTTCGCGGCTGCTGCGCTGAATTGTATGTTGTGTACACACTAAACGGCTGATTACAGAAGCTTAATCGCAACTGTCAGCTTTCACAGTTGCTGCAGCTTCGTGCCGGTAACGTTGCCTTTCGCTTGGGTCACTGACTTCACACAAGGGAGATATGCCCGTCACACGCAGGTGCTTTAAAAGGAAAGGCTCCGCCTGCAACTGAAATGTCAGACTTGAGCTCCTCTCGTGCATTAACCACAACCTGGGTGAATGACTGTGCAGCGATGCTGTAGTGCGCAGCTCTGGGTCTTCCATTAGCTCCACTTCAATTATTCAGCAATATCGTGTATTCATGCATTCAGTTATAGTCTTGGCTGGTCGCAGAGCTCATTACTGCGTTATGTTTCCTGTGGGCTCTCTGGTTAAGGCACAGAAACAGGTAAACAGATGTGTTCTGCATGCATTGATGATCTGCGTCTAATTTCGCGGCGTGTGGGTGTTTTCTTTTCTCCAGGTGACTCCAGTGCGTTTGTCACCTCGCCCACCTCCGTTTTTCCTCCGTCCGCCACTTTCCCAGCGGCTGCTACCCAGAATGCATTTCCTCATGAGTCAGCCACCAATCAGGAAGCCAACGGTGAGATTCGTTGCCTCGTGTGTTATGTGTCGTGGTGGTGAGTCTGGTTAAATCCTTTAAAACAAAAAGGCAGCACCATTTGGAGACCAAAGAGGTATTTCCTCTGTAATAGCTGACCACAGCATAGAGGACACAGGGCTGTGCTGTTGTTTCTTCTCCTCCTAAGACCCCGCTCTATGATTTCTAATATTCAGTTTCACTGAATATGAATCCTCCCCACTTATGCACCTAAACTGCCGGCTTAACTGAGCTGCAGGTATTGAGATTTGTGCTGGGAAGGAAAAGGATGGGCAGCATTAGGAAGAGCTGGATTTTGAAGATGGAGCTGCGAGAAAATAGGAAATGCATGAGGCCAAAGAGGAGGTTTATGGGTGTGGTGAGAGAGGACGAGCAGGTGGTAGGCTTTACAAAGGAAGATTGAGATGGAAGGTGATCCACTGTAGAAAAAGATGAAGATAAGGTCCTATCGTAATTGGTTTTTATGAGATAACAACCCATATTTCCTCATTATGTCGTGGCATGAGCCTCGAGTTTAGAGGCACACTGGGAAATGAGACCCAGATATTTACAATTACTGATATGCTCTAATTTAATACAGCTTCTCCTCACCTGCAACCAGTCCTCAAAAAACAAAACAAAACAAATAGCAGCCTCTATGACACTCTGTCAAACACAATAATGCATTCTGATTACAGTTGTAGCACACAGCCAACTCACAGCAGCAGCAGCATCATGAAACCTAAGTATAAGTAATATGTATTTATATAGCACTTTTCACAGATAAAAATCACAAAGGGCTTCACAATAAAGCACAAAAAACATAGCATAACAAAGTACAGCCATATAATACAACTTAAAACAAGTTAATTGAAAGCTTGTCTGTACAAAAATATCTTCAGCTGCTTTTTAAAAGAGTCAGTGGAGTCTGTACAGCGTAAAGACAGTGGAGGAGAGTTCCACAACCTCGGTGCCACTGCCTGAAAAGCCCGATCCCCACGGGTATTAAACAGAGTGTGTGGGGCCAGCAGCAACCTTTGACCCAATGACCTAAGAGCTCGGGAAGAAGCATGATGTTTGAGCAGGTCAGAGATATACTGGGGAGCTTGACCGTGTGGGGCCCTAAAATCTAAAACTAAAATGTTAAGATGAAATCTAAAATTGGCAACCAGTGAAGAGGAGCCAAAACTGGATCTTTCTGCAGCATTCTGCAGAGCCTGAAGGAGATCCAAAGCTGACTTGATGAAACGACTAAAAATAATCCAAACAATAATCCAAATGAGTAAAGATAAAAGCATGTTCAGCCTTGGACACCATGATAAACAGTTCCCATCCAGCTGTTCGGAGCGATGCTCAGGGAGACATCGAACTGTTGAAGACGACACCCAAAGTTCTGAAATCATATGGTCTGAAGCAATGATCAAAGTTTCTGTCATCACTATTTAGCTGGAGGAAGCCGTCGTTTACCCATTGCTTGATTTCTGTCAGGCAGTTACTTAAACTAGATTCTTCTCTGAAAGAACAATCGGCACAGAAATGTTAATAAATATTTTTCTAACATCCAATAATCTGGCCTAGAGGGAGGATATAAAGCAAAAAGGCAATCGGACCCAAAACGGATCCCAGAGGGCAGATCTGTTGCTTCAGACTCGATTCATACAAATGGCAAACGATCTCTCAGATGTGACACGAATTCTTTTAAATCAACACCAGTAATCCCAAACAAATCATTATACTGGTACTGGTTAAATGAAACAAAATATGTCCTGATGTAAAAGCGAGCTTTACCGCCGTTCTTCCACGTGTGTCTGCAGGTCTTACCCAGTCTGCTTCACAGGCCCGAACATGAGGACCTAACAGCTGTGTAGGGGGAAAAAAACAAACAAGGACAAGATCTTTGATCATCGCGTCTACCTGTACCATACAGCCCAGCCTTCTGGCACAGCACTGGCTGCGCATGAAAATTAAACTTGCCTTCACTTTCAGATTGGGCTTTAAGAAACTTGGTGTATTTTTGCAGCGGTCGCACGCTTCCTCTCAGTTTTCAGCGCCTTTGTGACGCCTCCGTTTCCTTATCTCTGACGCGTACATTCGCACATCAAGATAACGGCGCAGTTCATCTTCTGGAAAACACGGCACAAATGCTCTGCGCCCTCGTAGCCCTCTCAGCGTGCCGCTGTGCAGACCGCAGCTACAGCTGCACCGAAATGTATGAATTAAAACTTGAACTGAAAGCTTCTGTGAAAATGAGAAAACGTGGCAAACCTGGCTTTGATGCATATGTTGGTCATAAAATGAGCTCAAAATGGAAACTTCTGCTGCAGCAGGGTCTGTTTGTATTTCCTGACATGCACGGACACACTGCCAATGTTAATTTCAGCGGGGACCACCGGCAACAGTCCAGGAATAGCAGGTGACCCACCCAGTTTAGAGCTGCTGGTGGTGGCTCTGCGGTTTCTGGTTTGCAGTTTTCCTATATCATGTTATGTGTGTGTGTGTGTTGCAGGTTTTGCCTCCTTCCCCACGCCTGACGCTCACTCCAAAGTCCCTCGGCCCATGTCGGTGAACCCTTTCACGGTGAGTATCCCTTCACGAGGTGCAATCAGGGGCGCTAATCGGTAGTTCTCGCCTGTTTTCTGTGAATTTCGATGGCATACTAAGCAAGTCCTGGTTGCTGCCTCTCTTCTCTTGCAGGGGAACGTTTACCCCAGTCGGGGGACGTCAAAAAATCCTTTCATCTGACCCCCTTTCCCTCCCTCTCTGGGAACCGAGGGAGGAGTGAATTTGAGGAGTTGCTGCCATTTCAATGCCTCTGGAGTATTTTCACCTTTTCAACGGAGGGTCGCGCGTCCAGGCGGCCCCTCCCTCCCCCCCCTATCTGTCTTTGTTTACGTGTTTTGTGGAGGAGGAGGAAAAAAAAAAGCGTGAATGCAGTTAATTTAATTCATGTTTGTATGTGTGAGAGTTTTGGCCTGCTGTGTTTGTACCATGTGACATACGTCAAAAGGTGTTTGTGTGCCAGTAGACGCCACCTCAGGGCTCTGTGGGAGTCACGACGCCTCTATGATTTTTATTTTTTATTTTTTTATTTTTATTTTTTTCCCTTTTTGCTGAAATGCACTCACATATATTACACACACAGACACATGTGTTGCTGCTGCTATTTGCTTTCATCTCCTGCTTAGAAGTGCAAAAAAAAAAGGAAAAAAACAACCAACCCCCTCGATACGTCAGTGCTGTCTTCTGCTTTAAAACTTTGGGGTCTCAGTGGAGCCAGCTGAGAGTCCGACCCCACGTCACGAGTTTCTATAGATGGTTTTAACAGCCTTAACAGCCTCCTGATGCATGTGAATTAGTGTTGGAAGATAAGACAGGTTTGTCTCTGTAGTGTGTGTGTGTGTGTGTGTGTGTGCGCGTGTGTGCGTGCGCGTGTGTAACTTGTTTGTATTCATCATTGTTCCTTTTTTTGTGTGTGTGTGTCAGGTTTCCTACAAAGGATGATCTATGTTTTCCACTCTCAGGCTGCATGCGCTTAGAGGGCTACAAAGGAGCTACTGAATGTAAAAGCAATTTCAGAGTAACTTAAATGTGTATAAAGATCTTCATTGCTTCATGTACCGGACCAAAATCTTCTCTGCTTTTTTTTTTTTTTTCTTTTGGGTTTACATGAAGTTTATTTTTCTTATTTTGCCAAAAAGAAGAAGAGATTCATGTAAGAGCATCTTTGTAATGACAAGTATTCATGTTCATAAAATCAGTTTGTTGCTTCTTAAGACAGTTTGAGTGTTTCTTTCTGTGTGTGTGTGTGTGTCTGACATGCAATGAAAGCGTTGTAGGGCCTTTCAAACAGCAGGGGGCACGAGGCATCCAGTTTTCTTCTCTTGACCTCGTGCGCAAGGTTACTTTTGGATGCATGTTGCATAACTACATACATACTGCATAAGCATACAGCACAAATATAGAAACCCTTTAGAGCCGCTAGAATAACTACAAAGGGACCCTTCTGGAATATTTATTGGAATTTTAAATCCAGTGTGAGTCCAACTCTGCATCATGCCCGCTACTGAGCTGTTACATTTATTTTTGGGGTTAGGTCTGCTACAGTGTGTGGAGGTTTTGCTGCAGACAAGAGGGCGGAATATGACGACTAGAAATGTTCATCTATCGAATTATAGCAGCTCAATCAGGCCTCAGTAGCCGGGTTATAAATCACTGTATTCCCAGAGGATTTATGAGGTTACTGTGACCCTTGATATTCATTAGACTCGTGCGACCTTCTGCAGTTTTAATCTGTATTTTTTTTTCTTCTGTATGCGCAAAGTGCTGCAAAACATGCGTCAGTGTGTTCACATTTCAACAGAAAGGGGGATTTTTAAGGACGGGCTCATGGAAGCGCCAAGACTGAAATCTTAGCTTGGAAGGGATGCTGGCTTCAGGTGCTGTGGGAAATACTGGTTGTTTATTGAGTGATCCTCAAGCTGTTAATAATAGCAACACAGAAAAACTGAATGAAGAAAGAGAGCAGCATTTCTTTATAACTTAAACGCACGCAATGAGATGGAATTGTTGCGTCATTTGTAATACCGGAGACCAGGGGTGGAGTGTCATTTTGGTCTAAAGTGTAAAGAAGCCATTCTTAAGGGGGGGGGGGGGGCAGGGCTGAAGTATGGCCAATTACACAAGAACTCGACTGAAAATCAGTGGCAGCAAATCTGATGGTTTGATGAATTCAAATTTGAAAATGTTGGTTCAACTCATCGTCAATAAGGTCACGAGAGGTGAGTGTCTACAGCCATGTGTAAAACACGGCGGAGGCTCTGTCATGGTTTGGGTTGCATTTCAGCCACTGGTGTTGGAGATCCTGTCAAAACTGATTTATGAAGGCAGAAAAGTGCCATCAGATTTTTGATCCTCCATCCAGTACCATCTTACTAGAACGGTACAAACTTTTTTGTGCCTTGTATACTTTATTTCCATTTAAGGTCACCACTGATTTCATTTTCCTCATCTTTCCTCTCGCAGAAGGATGACTGCTCTTCATTTTTGAGTGGCTTTTCTTACTGTTGATATCTAAACAGGCAGGGCATTTGCAGGGGAATGAGTCTCCTTACAGAGATCAGGTCTCTCCTACTTTGCACTTTGCCACTGCTGCAGGGGGGTCCCCTCTAGTCTGGTGGTGAGCAGTCTTTATATCTGTAAAGATTTTTTAAATTTTGAGCGTTTCATTCATCAAGATCTGATGTCTAATTTCAGTGTTTCCTTGTTTTGTTTTGAGCAGTGTGTATAAAAAAATACCAACAAGTCTTTCACTATAATATATAACACAATATTTACAAAACATTATAAACAGCATGAGATTAAGAAAATAAATGCACTGTTAACGACATTCTGTTTTCCTATGTTCTGTTAATCTGCACATTCTTTACAGATGGATCTATAAAGACAAAATCTGTACACATCGAGTAAATTGGAACTAAAAAATATGATTTACTTGATGTAAACAACCCATTTAGCTGTAGACATCTTTGGTAATAAGAACTGGTAGAAAAAGGTGGTATTATTTCATGGGTATTAGTATCCACTGCGCTTTACATAAGCACCATCTGCAAAGGACCCAGTAGGTCCAACTTTAGTTTTATAATTCCACAAGAATTAGTGACTGTCTTATTAAAGCGAAGAACCTCTGAGTCCCCAAATGTAATCTGATGAAAGTGCAAATGTTTTAGGAAGATTGCACCGCTCAAGTAAAATGTTGACACGTTAGAGCGGTCCCGTTATCTAATCTGGGAGCGACGTCTTGTATTTATCTTTGCGCCGACGTGGTGCGCGTTCTCACAAACAATATGTGTTTCACCAAGGTGAGGCACACACACACACACGCACAAAAAGTGTCGGTTGTTGTTCAGCTTATTTCATTTCCAGCTATTCAAACATCACTAAGTAAGAATGGAGCAGCTTTTCCTCCTGGCTTGAATAAAGTTTGTTATTAAACTTTTACATTTGTGTTATTGTCTTGTTATTCATTCTAACTTGCACAGGGGCTGGCTGTAGCTCAGGTCATCTACTAATTGGAAAGTTGGTGGTTCGACCCCCGGTTGCCTGGGCGCAATTAATTCTTTTGTTCTCCACTTATTTTTTTTTTCAGGACACACTGAACATCACATACCAAGTTTTCAGCTGATAGCCCTTTGGGAATCACCTTGTTGGTGCACAAATATAATTTTATGCCTGTCACACTGTTGGCATTAGCCTCGTTGGGATTTTTGTGGGTTTTGATAGTCGGTCTTGGTTTTTTAATTTTATTTCAGTTTTTAGTTTATAATATAGCAATGTTCTGTCCTTAATCCAGCTATAGTGCACTTGTGGGTGGAGCTCTGCTGTCGGAGCTCTGGTGTAGTTCTTGAACGCACCGTGCTCAAAAGTAGAGTACTAGTAGAGCGCTGAGTGACAATCCCGCTCCCCGGAACGGAAACCAGAGCAGAGCCGACGGAGGCAGGGGTGGGGGGACAGGCAGAGAGACAGCGTGGAGCAGGATGGGCGCTGCGCTCTACGATGTGCAGTAAATGGGATTAAACCGCCTAGACAGCGCTTGGAAACACTCGCCGCCGCAGCAGCAGCAGTAGTAGTAGTAGTGGTAGTAGTGGAGAGCAGGGGGAGCTCCGCCGCATGTGCTCGTCTGTGTGCAGCCTGAAAGAACTTGCTTTGCTCCGTTTGTAGAGGAGAAATCGACCCACCCTCAAAGAAGGAAAATAGCAGTCATAAACAAACACTGGCTCATATTTAAGCTCCGGGACTCGCAGTTGCAGCAACCCAAACCGACCTCTGACTCTCCTCTCACATGCCAGCGGCGGTGTGGGAGAGAGAGGAGTGCAGCCGGGGGATGTTTGAATCATCTCGCTAAACTTGCAGAAATACTACAAGGAGAATAGAAGAAGTCTACGCTTGTTTTCCGTGAGGGGAAAAAAACGAAGGAGCGCAGAGGGTGCCATGGAGAGCCAAGCGGGCGAGCAGCAGAGCCACGAGGACGTGCGGAGGACCGGCTACCTCCGCAAGCATAAGTCCATGCACCGGCGGTACTTCGTGCTCCGCGCCGCCTCGGAGCGCGGTCCGGCCCGCCTGGAGTACTACGAGAGCGAGAAGAAATTCCGCGGCAAGGCCCCCGTCCCGAAGAAAGTCGTGGCGCTGGAGACCTGCTTCAACATCAACAAACGGGCCGACTCCAAGAACAAGTACATGATCGTGCTGTACACCCGCTCCGAGAGTTTCGCGGTGGCCGCGGAGAACGAGGCGGACCAGGACGAGTGGTACCAGGCCATGGTTGAGCTGCAGTGCAAGAGTAAGCAAAACACATTTACTCACACACACACACACACACACGTGTGCACCCTCTCCTGCATGCACACACACACACTGATGTGTTTGGGTCTCTGCATGAGAGGAGAAACGTGGCAATGCGTGCAGAGCAGATCGGCTGAAGCGCACTGCAGATCGGAACATGTTTCATTGCAGATTTTCAGGATTATCTGAAAGCCATTACAGATCGCCGTGTCAAGCTGACACAGTTTCCCTTTCATTGCCCATTTCAAGCTGGCTGCTGTTCATTTATACACTTTTAAAGCGTCTGCCTGCAGCTCCCCTCTGACTGCAGTTTGCGTAAACATGCGCCGTTAAAGCTGCGCGGAAGGGGCTTATCCTCCAGCACTTCTTATCACGCTGGTGTCAGGCTAGAAGTTTGTTCCCTGTTGTCCAGCACACTTTCTTTTTTTTTTTTTTGGGGGGGGGGGGGTGTTCTCAGTAGGCCTCAGCTGAGTACAAGCTTGGCCTCCCTGTCCCGAGTTTACTGCTCAAACACACCCTGCCCTCTTGTTTACTCTGCCTGTTCTGCTTTTCTGCTGACACCGCTGTATATTACATTAGGCACTGATCTTAAGGCAGGAGAAGCGCATCCTAAAAACTTGTCAGAGAGAAGTGCATTAGTATCTGACTGCGCAGTCATTAAACTTTAATATCTATTTCCTGATTGACGAATAATGAGTGAGCAGCCTGATGCGGCCCATCCAGCCGCTCAAGCTGTGAGATTTGTCCCAAATGGCCTCAACCACCCCAGAAGAAAGTCACCCCTGTTGGGTTTTTTTTTTTTTCGCAAATCGTGTCTATCAGCCGCTGTGTAAACACAGCTGTTGGAGCAATAGCAGCCAGCACAGCAACTCAAAATCACCTGTTCGGCCTTCCTGGCCTGGCTCTGAGAGAGCAGCAACCAGGGACATGTGACGCAATCCTGGAAGATAAGAGTTCAAGGTGCTCCTCCTTACACAGGACCTGCTGCTGGGTTACATAAATCAGCCGGTTAGTGTGTAAACAAACACAGAAGTAAATGAGGACAAACTTTATCTATGTAATAGTCCAGTTTTCTACTTTTAGTTTTATGGGGGAAGCTGGATGTATAATCTCAAAAAGCTGCGGGTGGAACCCAACAGATTTGAAGTAGATGTGCAAGCCCGCTGTTACTGCAGCAGGGGAAAGTGACTTGAGGGATTACTAGGTTGGAGGTGCACACTTCCATGGTGCAATTAATCCACACTACAGGTAGTAAGCGCTTGTGTGGTCACATGTACAGAAGATTGTTGCATAGGCTGCAGCGCAGCAGGTGAGCGCGCGCCTTCTTCCCAGAAATCCAGAGAAGCTGCAGCCTCAAACATCATCACGAGTAGCCTTTGAAATTACTGGTCCTGTGGTGGCTTCTCATCTACTTCCTTTGTTTTCTGTGAGTGCTGGCTTTCTTGTGTAAATCACCATCACTGACAATGGGGAAGAAAAAGGCTGCGGCTGGCTGCTGTGTAAACTCCAACGCTGGCAGGCATTTTCTTGTGGTATGTGCTGCACAGCTTCTGCGCTTTTAAAAGACGAGGCCACACACATGCACGGATGCACGCACGGATGCACGCATGCATGATGCATTTACAAGGAGAATTTTTTTTTTTTTTTTTAAAGAGATGGGGACGTTGCAGGTTCATGGCCAGTTGCTGCATAAGACGCTCTGCGGACAACTCTGTGAGGATTCTTGCCCTCTTTTGGTATGCGCTCAGTTTCAAGTCCCACTCGCACCTCCCTGCTCTCCAGCCTCGCCTACCCACAGTGAAATATCTGTCACCCCCCCCACACTTGTCCCAGTGGGGAGACAGAAGAATCCAAGCCTGCAGAAAGGCTGAAGCTGAGCCAAGAGATGCTGCACTCTGTCTCAAATAGTTTCCAGAGGACCACACCCTCAATTTGATATCTGTGCAGCTCCACATATTCCCTCTGCAAAGCAGTTGGCTGCAAAGGTGGGAGTTTTCAGCATGCATGCAGTGAAAGTACAACAAAAACCATAGATGTCCTTGCTGTTATATAGTTCTCCTTCCTCCACAGCCTGGGAAAACCACCTAAAGCCGCCCAGGAACCGTTCAATATCACACACAGCCTGGTGGTAATTAAACACAAGCCAGCTGCCATGCTGGGCAGGATCCCACTTATTTATTCAGCTGAATCCAGTAAGACCCTTTCAGGCAGCGAGTACAGTATTAGGCTTGAGGGCAGCTATTTGCTTAACTATTAGGAGTCAGTCAAGTGTGTAAAGGTTTAACCTCGATGAAATGGGGCAGAGGTGCGACCCCCGGGCCTCGTGTGCCAGGAGAACGCAGCGGAGGGCAGCACCTCGGGAGCTGTTGTTGGCCTCAGTAAACAATACGATAAAGTCCAGGCTCTGTAGCGATCAGCAGCAAACAAGAGAGATGCACCATCTACAAGCACACGCGTTCAAACGTGCCAACATAAACAGAGATTAAAACAGTGACTGACAGCTGATTTTGTCTTGAGTCTGAAATGGAAGAAGATCAATCAGAAACATTTCAGTGATTTTTTTTTTTAGCAAGGAGAAACTCTTCCTGCTTGCAGCCTCTGCAGTGTAAAAATTTTTTAATTATTTATGGTTTATATGAACCTGAATGTGTTTGATCTGCTGTTTGACAATTTGACAGACTTCACTTTATGTATACGGAGGACTGAAACTGCCAATATAACACATAATAAACTGCATATTGAGTAAAAAAAACAAAACATACTACATAAATAAACGTTTCAGTAAATGCATCAAAAATAATAAAAACAAATGTAGGTTTTAATTCATTTATACATAAATGACAATGTAAATAAACCCTAAAAATGAATGACTTAAAACTGACTGATAAAACTAAAAAATAATTAAGCTTAATGTAAAGGTAAATTAATATAGGGACAAAAACAGTCATTTATGTCAAACTGTGTTAATTAATGAGTCATATTAATTTTGAACGTTATTGGAGTATGTAACAGCAAAGTACTTAATATCTATTGAGTCATGTGATTTATTTCATTACTCACTTTTGATCGGTTTGGTCCTCCGTATGTGAAGTTTTGGTTGTCTTTTATTTTGTGTTTTCTCACTCTTATTAAGCAGCTACTCGTGAACGCAATCCAGGTACTTCCCACTTTCTGTAAGTCGCGCTGTGGGTTTGAGGAGAACTTGTGTTTTTGAGTGAACTGTCCTTTATGACGTCCCTCTGAGTCTGAATTAGAAGTCAAATCTCCCCATCAGACTGTTTTTGTCCTGGAGTGTTGTTCAGCTGCTCCGGCCCAAGAGATCTGGATCTCGCTGCTGGTTCGCTGAGCCGGCAGATTAAATGTTAAGCCGTGCTTAAGCACTGCTCATCTCCCTAATTAGGTGGTAATTATTGTCTCGAGGGTCAGCCGGTGGTGGCGCAGTAGAGGATGTGTGCTAATTGGAAGAGGAATGTGAACTTTTTTCCAAGTGCCACCATGTCCTTCTCTCTCCTTTTCTCTCTTTCTTTCTTTCTTTCTTTTTTATTCTTTAACATTTTGCCCGCAGAAGTGGAGCTTAACTAGAGCTCTATTAAAAGCTCAGTCCAGGTTGGAGCGTGGTGAGCTGCCACAGGGTATTTCCCCTACATAACCCCTTGTAATTTTTTTTAACACAACGAGCTGGCCGGCCAGGCTGCAGCATGGTCAGATCTGGTTTGTAGTGATGCTGCAGCTTGTAAAACGGCACGGACATGAGTCAGAGTCAGCCTTGGGCGCTCTGCTTCGTGTCCGCCGCTACTGTGCGCCGAGGCCAGCTCGGAGCTGAGCTCTGTTTGACTGACAGTAAAGCAAGGCCAGCAGCAACAGCGCCGCTTTAATCAATAAGTGGCGATGTGTTGAGCATGCGGGGCTTTAAATGCATAGTAACCTTTTATAGCAGGCCTTATTGATCGTCGTTGGTTGATACTGTCCCATTAGTGTTGTTATATTAGGGGTCAGGAAGTTCATGGGTTGATATTCATCAGGCACACGGCGGACGCTTTAGGAACGGTGGTATAAAAATAAATAAACTAAATTGCGAGCCGCTCTGTTCCTGTTATAAGATCTTGTAACAGCAATGAGTGCCAAAAGATGAATCCCACCTGTTCCACTTTCTGGTACCAAAAATGTAAAAAGATTCATGGATGTAGTGAAGGAGGTTGGTGTGACAGAGGAGGATGCAGGGATAGGGTGAGATGGAGGCAGACGATCCACTGTGGTGACCCCTAAAGGGAGCAGCTGAAAGAAGAAGAATTAGATTACAGCTACACCTCCCTGTAGCTAATTTGATAAGAACCTTGACCATCACTAATTAGTCTCTGATTACAAATGCAGGTTGCCTAAGCTTTTTGTCAGTATGTAATGACCAGCTGCTGTTACCATATTGCTACTCATGGTTTTAGAGCTTTTCCACCTCTAATGTAATCATTGTCTACACTTTGTAGTTATTTATTTCTAAAATACAATTTATTCCCTTTGGAAAAGTTAAAAAAAGATGCCCCCCCCCCCAACACACACACACACACGAAACAAAACAAACAAATCCATTGTGTTGTTAAAAATTCCTCCCACAGAGTTTCATTTTGGTCTGCGTGACACAAAGTTTAGAAAATCAGAGCCAGTAAAGTCCAAGGTGGCTGCCAGTTTGGTGGGTTTCAGGAGAAGAAGAAGAAGCTCTGATTGAGAAGAACAACTTTGTCACATGCAGTGAAATTCAGTCTCTGCATTTAACCCATCACACATGCAGTATGTAGCGCACAAAACATGCAGAGCAGAGGGCAGCTAGAAAGCGCCCGGAGAGCAGAGGGGTGGTTGAGGGCCTTGCTCAAGGGCCCACAGTGGTGCTAGTGAGAGTGGAGACAGGTGGCAGCACTTCAGTCCTGTCAGGACGGTGAACTTTAAATGCGTCATTTCACGCAGTCACGTGTTTGTGTTTGTGCGCAACTCCGGCTAACTCAAACCACATGTGAAATTAGCTCCGGGCAGAAGCGCCGCGGCCCCCCCGAGTGTAGGCCCGGCCGCTGGGGGGAGATTACAGATGCTAGAGAGGTTGAAAATAAGGGAAAACTGGTATACATGGCAGCCAGAGATTAGAGCAACTGTTCTCACTGCCGGGTGGCTCTCTTCTCTCACAAATATGTGCAGGGATAAAACAGTACACAGCTGTCTCCGATCTATCTGAGCTGGTACACTGGTAAAGTGAGCGTGGGTGGATCTGGGCGACACGGTAGCTGAGGGTGGGGTGGGGGTGGCAGAGAATGGGGGTTTTTTTAGCTCTCACAAGTTTCTGTGCAGTCTTTTGTGGTATTACAGCACAGCATGCTAGGGCAATGAGGTCAGAAATTTGAAACACGACCCGATGAGAGCCAGCCAGCTAGTTTGCCCTGATTTACAGGCGGCATTAGCTAACTAAGTAGCTGCAAACCCAAGCAGTTTTTCATGGAAGGATGCTGCTCGATTATATCTGGACTTCTGTATTGCTACAGCTTAAAAAATGAGACCTGTGTCCTGTGACAATGATGAGCCTGCCACTTAGTGAGGTGCTGTCAGGCATCTAGCAGCCTTGGGCCTAAACCCCCCCTACACCCCCTAACAACCCTTATGTTTGTTGACTAGGCTATAGGAAAGCAAGCTTCCCCTCAGTGCTAATAACCAATAATTGAAATTGCAGTTGAGTAAGTTAGGCTGGATTATGGCCTCTTTATGTTCAACCCGTGGTCTCGAGGGAGGCAGCACAAGCATAGCAAATAAATCGGCGTGAATAGGCGCCAGTGTTGCCCCGCGTAGGCTCCCATTCTCAAGCCGCGCTGAAAGTTTCACGTGTGTTCGCCGTGAACGTGAAGTAAACAAGCGGTGCGTGAATGACCCAGTGTAAGTTATCTTCAGCTGAAAGTGCGAATAAATACGCACGGCCTCTCGGACCCGGAATACACGCTCTGCTCTGTGAAGGTTGCTCCAAGGTTGTCTGAGTGTTTTCCTCTGTGCGTGGCCCGCATTCAACCAGCAGGCTCCACGCCGGTGGCTCATTACCTCCAGGTGCTTTTCGCGTGCATCCGGCTCACACCCTTAGATTATCTCCAGCTCTGTGTGCATGTTTTTCTGAGGGTTCATTATGTAGTATAGGGGCGGTGTGCCGCACGGAAGCTGACCGGCTGATAAACTCTTCATACGCCGCATTCTTTCCAGCAAACACCAAACTGCCATAAAGATCCTCCAGAGGAAAGCTGGGGGCAAACCATAATTTATTACTGCGCCGCCTAAAATTAGGCCCATCGTATATGTATGAAAATCTTTTAAGGCTTTTTGGGAGTGTTTTTGTTTTGCTTGTTTGAGGGTGGTCAATAAATGTACATAGCCAGAGCAGCCTTGAGATCAAGGGTTGTTTGTGTAAGTGCTGTTGAGGGCACAGCTGAGGTTTAAGGCTGCACTGTACTCAAAACAAACAACACACTCACACTCTCCTCGAGACATTTTAAATGGGTTCTTGAAAAGAAAAAGATACTCTTTAAGTATCGCGCTGCATTGCAATCTGAGTCACTCTCAGAGAGCAGTTAACCAAAAAAAAAAAAAATGAATTTTTGAAATAAGCCTGTAATTAGATTCTTTTAGGCAAAGCAATCCTAAAATAAACTTTGAAAAAGGCCCTTTTTTCTCCTCCTTAATGGCTCTGTGATATCTGCCTGCAATCTCCTTCAGTCCCTCATTCCATAGGTCCCCACTGAAAAGTCCCAAAACCATCTCTTCCTGTTGTAAATCTAAATCGAGGAAGCAAACAGGGCTTCTTGCAGAGAAAAGCAGCACATGAAACAGTCATGCATGGCCTTGAGTGAGTCATCTAATATAGGGGGAGTGCCTACACATGCGCACACACACACGTGCGCGCGCACACACACAGCTGCGAAGCCGCAGCCTCGCTGGCTTTCAGCAAAACATCTATTCTAAGGTTTCTTTCAAGTTGTGAGTGATCCTCCAATTTTGGGTAAGAAAACTGGACGGCGATGCGGCGAGACACGTCAGACCTCTCCCTCTTGTGCAATCGCATGTAAAAATGTTTTGGGATCAGGATCAGGAAAAACAGTTTTCATAACAGAAGCTCGGTTACACGATGTTCACTGTGCATGCTGAAGATCCCGGTCTACATGTGGTTGTCATTTTATGATTTTTTTTTTTTTTCCAGCAGATGCTTGGGAAAGAGAATGAAGCGTGCAGACAAAAAGCTACTTTCAGCTTTCCCTTATTCAAAAGGGGTTGCCACAGCGGGTAGCTCCACATGTTTGAGTTGGCAGATTATTTATTTTTTTTTTTTTACACACCAGATTCCCTTCATGACACAACCCCAAAGGGCTTTGGGTCTCCTCCCAGAATCGAACTGGGGAACTTTGGCTTGTTAGGCAAATGTGTAAAGCATTACACTCTGGAGCCAAGTGAAACATGCAGACAAGTGGCGCAGTGGCATTTTTAAGTGCAAAAAATAAAACCAAACCCAAGCATTGTGCTGCATTGCTATTGATGCATGAATGGCGTAACTAATCCTGTTTTTCCTTGCTTTTCCGACCTTACTACTGCAACACGCTCGACTCGGGGGTGGCATCACTCGCAGCGCCAGTGTCTCGCTGCCAAGGAAAATGGAACGCTACATAAAGACTGTATATTAAAGACGGGCTGTAATTTGCAGGGGTGGGGGTGGGGGGGTTTGTACTTGAGTGGCGTTACTCCTGGCTCTGTCATCCTATGTCTGAGTAAAATGGAATGCAGTATTAGCCTGAACGGGATAAAACTATTGCAGTGATTCCTATACAGAAGTACCCTGGGGTTGCCTATGTAGTAGCTAGAGGTACATGAGGAGATCAAAAATACACACTAATGGATAAGCAGTTGGAATTAATAGTAAAATAAATTTATAAATAAACGCACACTTTTACCTTTTATTTCCATGCTTTTGTGTTACCTGAAATAATCTCATGCCTAATAAAGGGATGCTCCAAAGCCATTCCTTCATGTTGGGTTAAATAGCTTCTTCAGTCATTAGGCTTGTTCTGCATTTCAGCACCAACACTGGCCGTTAAACAGAGACCTGTGTGTAAGTGGTTGTTAATGAGACTCACCATTAAATGCAGCCTTTACTGAAGCTGTGCTTGTCCCTTCCAGCTGCTTCACTTTGAAGCTTCACAGGATCCACAGGTGCATCTCCAAAGTGAGAGCGTTATGTGCATTAATTAACTCATGCGGCACAACACCTATGACTTCATTAACTGATCATAATTATCAACATTCCTGTTGAAATTATTAGCTAAAATATGAGTTAAAAGGTTAGAAATCACTAATTAATGGTATAGCCAGTAGTCAAATTGTGTCGGACGACCGCTCGTTAGTGCTAATTGCTAATAGCCGCGCCTCTTGCTAATCGTGGCGATAGCGAACAGTTCCGATAGCAGACCGGTGAAATTCGGAGCTCAGCATGGCGATACCTCAGCCCAGCACAGCACTGAGATGAAGTAATTTTTTTTTTTTGCTAGAGTTAAAATAACTAAATTATTAACCAAACATACGGCTAGCAAGTTCAAAAATAAATTTGGCTTAACAAATTGCTAGCTAAACAAACACTTGAAAATGCTAGCTAAAATTATAAATGAGAAAAAATGGAGGTCATTAGCTGAAAAAGGTTAAAAGATGATGAAAGTGGTGCCTAAATATAAAGAATAGCGAGTAAGTGGAGCAGTCACTAAAAGTATCAGATAAATCATAAAAATATTAAGCCATATAACTTTTCACTCTGTTGTCAAAAAAAAAAAAAAAATCACCTGTCTCATCCTCATTTCATTATGCCAGATGTGGTAGGCTAATAAGGCAGGTGCTTAATCTCACCATTAATGCACAAAGAACATCCTGTTCCCTTGACTGGTGCAGGTGAGTCCTCGTGTGGAGGTCTGTTTTTTCAGTCTTGTCATTAGTTTGATTGATTCTGTGTTGTAGATGGTTATCATGCTCAGACATATCCAAACTGGCAACGTAACAGAGGGATCTAAGAAATGTGGGATGTGTGAGAATACGTTTAAGAACTTTTTAGGGTGGTTCCCTGAAAAAGAATAAGAATCCACCCTAAACATGACTCACATGATGGCATTCCTGTAATTCGTGCTAGTAAACAGATGTGATGTCTTTTGTGTGTGGAAGCAGATGAGCTTAGTTGTAAATCTGTCACATCTTCAAAGGCAGTGTCACCAGCCTCTGACAATGCTTTCCAATACATGGTAGTATTAAAGGACTTTCTTGGGAGAATAGGCAGGCAAATATTAAGTGGTTAGATAAGTCCCATGCCTTTGTTTGGCCCCTACTAGCTTAAGATCAGATATCACTTAGACCGTTTTCTCCTGTGTTTTGGCTTCTGTAAGTCCCTGCTGTCTGAATACAGCACACTTAACACAAAGGCTGAATGAGCTGCCTGTGCTGCTGCTAAAAGAAGCTTGAATTTATTCGCTTACAAAGCCAGGTTATTGTCAGTTCCGCTTGAGAAAATGGCTCTTGAAAAGCTGTTTACGGGCGTGCCATTAGGATTCTTGCCAGCAGTTTGCATTGTTTGTTTTGGACAAGAGTCACTTATTAAGCATTTTCCAAGTTGCTTCTCTTACGTTTTCCACAGTGCTTTTTTTTTTTTTCTTCTTCTTTCTTTCATAGTCATCATTCTTGTGTCCAGCTTCAGTTGTTGGGAGTTCAATTTTTCTACTCTGGTAGTATGTGAGTGTCAGGATACCTGTGTGGTTGATAAATGAGACCACAGGTATGGAGCCTGCAGGTACAATGATCCGGTCTCACAAGCCAGTGCGTGCTCAGTTTAAACTCAGATCTGTTTCAGAAAAGTTTGGTATTGGCACAGCTTACATAACGCAGGCAGCTTGCCCTCCACAAACAGCCGTATAATGGAGATTTCATCAGGTGCTTCTTTTATTTACAGTTGCGTGAAAGTTATGTCAGTTCTTTGTTGCAACAGCTGTACTTACTAGTGCTCTTCATAAATCCTTACTTTAATAGTTTAATCTCTTATTTTCCTTTTTTTTTTCTATCTCTGCAACCTTTTAAACTCACTCTGTTCCTGCTCTGTCCCTTAAGGTAAGAATCCCACTGAGGGCAGCACTGCAGGGGACTATGGAGTGCCTAATCCCGGACCAGCATTCAAAGAGGTGTGGCAGGTGAAGGTATGGCCCAAAGGCCTGGGTCAGGCCAAGAACCTGGTTGGCATTTACCGCCTTTGCCTGACCGACAAGACGGTGAACTTTGTGAAGCTCAACTCTGATGCTGCTGCGGTGGTGCTGCAGCTGATGAACGTGAGACGCTGCGGCCATTCAGAAAACTTCTTCTTTGTCGAGGTGGGACGCTCTGCGGTGACAGGCCCGGGCGAGTTCTGGATGCAGGTGAGCCTGTAATCTACAGACCCGTTTATGTTGATGCTTAATTTCATTCTCCAAGCCTGCTTATGCCTTAAGAGCCAATGATCAACAGAGTGAAAGAAACTGCAACGTTTGTCAGAGTAAGGCTTGATGTAACTGTGCGTTATACACTGATTTTGTAAAAGGCTGTCATAAATGAAAGAAGAGGAGATTAAACAGGGTTTCCATGACAATCTTAGATTTAAATGCAGATAATATTGTCTTTAAGATGTCGGTGGTTTAATGTGTAGTAGTTTATAACCTTTAACCCATCCATCCATACAGACGCTACCATATTATGATTTCATTTCCTTTATCCCAAGGTTTTTTTTTTTTCTTGTGTCCTAGGTGGATGATTCAGTAGTTGCCCAGAACATGCATGAAACCTTGTTAGAGGCAATGAAGGCATTGAGTGAGGAGTTCCGCCAACGCAGCAAGTCTCAGTCCAACTCCGGCCCTGGAGGAGGTGCTACTGCTTCTAATCCCATCAGTGTCCCCTCACGCCGCCACCACCAAAACCCTCCTCCTAGCCAGGTTGGCTTCACCCGCCGGCCCCGAACCGAGCCCCCTGGAGGAGCTAACAGTGGAGCACCGGTCAACTGTGCCAATGCATCTCCCACGCCAAGGCATAGCTTCCTGAGGTCTCGCACTGCAAGCGATGGGGGGAAAGGGGAGGATGGGACAGCAGGTGCCACACCATTACATGGCGTGAACTCCAGCCCCTCCACCAATGGCTCCCGCTCCACTACCCCAATCCTCAGATCAAAATCAGCTCGTTCAGCCCCCACCACAACTGCTAAAACTCCTCTAGGGTTGATGCGCTCCATCTCAACCCCAGCTCCTTCCCCAGCCCCAAGTCTCTCCTCCAGCTCTGGTCATGGCTCTGAGTTTGGAGGTGTAACATCTTGTGCTGGTGCTGGTCCGGGGTCTGGAGCCTATAGTCGTATCCCCTCTCATCGTGCCTCTGTCTCAGGCTCACCCAGTGACTATGCTTCCTCAGACGAGTATGATTCTAGTCCTGGAGATCACACACTCATGCCCTCTCCGAGCCTCCCTGCAAGCTCTGTTGGTAGTGTCAGCAGCCAGTCCTTCAGTGAGGATGGAGCCAACTATATCCTAATGCGCCAACGTGGTGGTAGTGGTGCTGGCAACAGTAATCAAGGAAGTGTGACCCCCAGCTCCCAGCCTGCACCAGGAACACCAACCTGTGGCTCCCAGTCCCAAACCAAAAGAGTTCTACGACGCTCCTCCAGCCGTGAATGTGAAGCTGACCGCAGGCTGCTGAGCAAGCGGGCCTCCTTACCACCTATGGCCCTGGAAAGGCTGGCCCCGCGTCAGCGCAGAGCAGAGGAACCAGCAGATGAAGATTCAGCCGATTACGCGATCATGTCGAGAAGCACCAGCCGAGAGTCTTTTACTTCCACCTGCTCTTCCACACAAAAGGAATCTGGCATGAGTGCTGGGTCAACAGGGGGAGGAGGAGGGTACTTGGATGTGGCAGGGGAGTTTAAAACAGAAGGCAATGGAGGAGCAGGTGGAAGTGTAGATTTAGGGGTGGACAATGGGTACATGTCCATGCTACCTGGAGTTACTCAGCCTCCAACATCCCTCTCCCAGTCATTAGCTGTTTCAGTCCCTGACTCAGATTCCAAACCTGCCGATGATTACATGGCCATGACTCCTAATAACAGCGTGTCTCCTCCACAGCAAATTCGACCTCCACCAACTTCAGATGGGTATATGATAATGTCCCCTAATAGCAGCTGCTCCCCTGACCAGCGTGGAGGTCTCTCTGGTGGGGCTTGGGTAGGCAGTGGCAGTGCAGACAGCAGGGCAGGCAGTGACTATATGAACATGTCACCAATTAGCGCACGTTCTGTAAACGGCAGTCCCCCACCACCTGAGCACACCTCACATTTGGAGACCAGTCCACAACAACATGGTCCCAAGATGGTGTACTCTTATTATTCTCTCCCCAGATCATACAAACATAGCCCCTCTGCTGGACACTTTGACGATGGGCCTGGACGAGGCGGGAGGCCCAGTGGGAGTTCTAGGAGGGGAATGGGTGGAGGTAAACCTATCAGAGGGCTTCAGGAGCAACCAGCAGTGGGCAGTGCAGTGGTTGGACGCCACCTGTCTCTCTCCTCTTCTTCGTACTCCTCCAGCTCAGCCAGCAGCGAAAGCCTCGGTGAGAGCGAGGACCGAAATACCCAAGCACTGAGTAATCTGACCGGGGGAACTCAGTCCAAGGATGGGAGTAAGCTCCAGCAGAGACGAGGCTCTGGTGGGCTGTCCAAGCAGGGTAGCTATACTAGAAACAGACCTGTGAGCCTGTTTGTTGATGTATCCAAAGCTAACACCCTTCCTAGGGTTCGGGAGAACCCTCTGCCACCAGAACCTAAGAGCCCTGGGGAGTATGTAAGCATTGAATTCAAGGGCGAGAAGTGCAATCCGACTGGGGTAGGAGGAGGTCGTGGCAGGGGTCTAAGGCATGGCTTATCGCTGCCTCATGGCTCAAGCAGCCAGCAGACTCAACACAAGCCATCTTCTTCCTCAGGGAACTTTTTACCCCTTTCCCATAGCCCATCTACCCCCATCAGTCCCCCAGCTGCCTCTGAATATGTCAATATGGACCTGGGCCCTTCTCCGTCACCCTCACCCCTCTCTCTTACCCCACTAGTTTTCCCTTCTTTCCACACACCTCCCACACCCCCAACTCTTACTCATGCCCCTAAACCCTGTAATGAGGGTAATACTGGACCTCGTGAAGATGAGGTTGAAGTAGCTGAGGCCTCGCTTAGGAAGAGCAGAGAAAGCGTTCCATCAGTGACTGAGTCCGAATCCCCTACATCCTGCGGAGACTATACAGAGATGGCCTTCAGCTTGAATAACAACACTGTCCCCCGATCATCATCCAGTGTCTCTCCCAAAGTCCCATCTCCCAGTAGGGGTGATTCTTCTGTGCTGTCACAGGGTCTAGACTTTCCCCTAGTCAAAATAGGGCCCAACCCAGACCAGGGGGCTAAAGTTATCCGGGCCGACCCCCAAGGACGCAGACGGCACTGCTCAGAAACCTTCCTTGCCTCAACTTCCCTCTCCACCTCTACCTCGACTTCTTCCTCAACTGTGTCCCTCTTTCCAGAACACCAATCCGTGGCCCGCCGGCTGGGCTTTGAAAGCATGCTTTGGGGGAATGGTGCTGTGTGTGATTCCCCCACTCAATTCGCCCTGCCTGGACAACAGTCTCTTCCCACAAACAGTCAGACTTCATCCACAGAGCAAGGCCTTAACTACATAGACTTGGACTTGGCCAACAAGGAGAGCCCCCATCTGGGACTGGACGGGCCCTCGGGAAGCCAGGCGCCATCTCGCCTCTTCTCTGTACTGGGCTCTGGTTCTGGGGTGGGGCCAGTGGGTGCATCAGTCAGCAGCAGCAGTAGCAGCTCTAGCCTGAACACGTACGCCAGCATTGACTTCTACAAATCAGAGGAGCTGCGGACGCACCAAAACGGAAACAAGGAGGGAACCGGTAAGCGATGCCTTTTTTTTTTCTCCCCTCTCTCTCGTCTCTTCTCTCTGTCGCCACTTTGTGCGTTTTTTTCCTCTCCCTTTCTCTTCCTTGCAATCACGTAGCTCAGAATGAGAAAGAATATGCTTTCAAAATAATCCAATGGAGCACAGCCGCCCTTTTCATCAATGTTTGTATTCAAACTTTACCTGGCGCCAGATTAAAATGTAGAGACTTGTTTATTTGTGTGTCTGTCTGCATAATCCACAGTGAGAGCTAAAGCTTAGCTGTTCTGACAAATCATGAATTGATTTACTTCTCTGGGCCCTGGCATACACACACACACACTCTTTACCTGACAGGATTAGTTAAGGTGTTAAAGGTCAAACAGCCTACTGGAATATCAATAAATATTGATATCCTGGAAATTGCTATTGACCTTTTAGAGATTTCTTGAAAATTGTGCAAGCACGCTCAGTGCTGTTTTTCCCATTGGAGTTTGAGAGCAGACTCGAGAACCGTTTGTTACACGTTTACGACAAACGTCGGGAATCATTCTGCTCCGATTGAGCCATTGTTTCTCGAAGAGGAGAGCCGTCTGAGACATCTCGCCGCAGTGCCACTCTTAGCAAAGGAAAGCATTCATAATTGCCACTGAAGCGTTCCGCTTCGAGCTCAATAAAGACAAACTTTGACCCCGTTTTCTGTTGACCTGTCAAATTAAAAATCCTCCATCATGACACTGGAGGAGATGGAGGAAAGAAATTTTGATTCTAATTTAGATCTAAAACGTAGGCAGTAAAGTATGCAAAGAGTCAAATGTAGGTTTGTAGATTTGGCTCTGAAATGATGGCATGCTGTGATTTGTATATTACTTAAGCCAAGCTGAAAGCTTTGTTTTAGCTGAGCCCACTGCAGAGTTAACAAAAAAAAAAAGTTTTGTAACCACATGCACTTAGTGTGTAGAGTTCCTGCTGCATTTAAAGTCAGCGTTTTTCTCTGTACGTTCAATGAGGTCAGTGAGGCTGGATAATTGATTTTCATTGTATTTACATTTTTTCCCCCTGCGTAGAGCAATTTTCTAGCTGTGGGGGGACAACCGCAGCTAAATAATGCCTTAACTAACTCCCCGTGAGACGTTTCCTCATAGAAAAACATTCTCTTTGAACCTCTGTCTGCACTAAATTGGCCCGTTAAGCAATGGACGCCTGCAGTTTAAGCAGATAGAGCGGCGTTTAAATGGAGATAGGAGATTTATGTGCATCAGTAAAACACTCGGTAGGCTTGTTTAAGCTTCCACAGTGGGTCTCTTGTGATGCACGGGTCCTGCCAAGCCTCCTGCTCGTTTCCACGGGATTTGTACCGTAGGCTGTGCTGGACTTGAAACCTCTCTGGTTTCTGTGGTAAACATTTCAGAGCTCGGCTCCACCGTTGGATTTGATGAAGAATTTGAGGCATTAGCAGAAATTCATCATGGGATCTTGCGGCGAGCGCAGCTCAACAGTTGGTTTTCATAGATTCCGCAGATGGAAACGAACAGTCAGCCGGCATCCACACATCGCTGCGCTGGACTCATTGGGAAGGTGTTTGTGGAAGGTGTTTTCTGTGCGTTTTAGATCGAAATGCTAGCAGGCTGCCGCGGCGGGACCATGTGGGATCTGGGTGCCGAGAACGTGAGCAGTGCGGCGTGGGGGAGAAGGTTACGCACTGGCTGTGAATGTTGAGATGGGGCCAGTGTTTCACTCACACAGCTCTCAAATGCCTCTGTACAGTGTTCCCCCTCCTTTCATCCCTCCCCCTCTTTCCTCCTCCTCCAATAAATGATCCTTTTGTTCGAGTGTTTTTGCCACGGCGGGCTGGCAGGCCTCAGCAGGACCAAACCCCAAGACTACTGGACTCTCCTGAAACTTTTTTTCTCTCACAGTCTATAATTTGCACCCTCCAGCCCACTTTCTTTCCTCATTTTACTCTTTATTCTCGTGTTCATCTTTCCTTTAGACCGCTCGTCTTCATCCCTTCTATACGCTGCGTGTCCTTGTCCCTCATCTTGCTTGATGGATTTTTGAAATTCCTTCCCTCCCTTCTGTTCGCTGCACATACTATTGTTCAACATTTTTTTCTCCTGAAGACATCTCTCTGCCTCTCTGCCTCTCCTCTCATTGTGTTTCAGCCCATCTTTTAAAGGCGCGCAGACACGTTTCGAGCCGAGATGTTATTCTTTTGCAGCAGCAGTGTGAGAAGGAGACAGAGAAAAATGAAACGCAGACATAGAGATGATACATAACGTCCAATCTGTCGGCTTCTACACACAAAAATACAGTTTTGAAAGGATTAATTATCTTGTCTGTGTTGATCCAGTGTGTGTGTGTGCGTGTGTGTGTGTGTGTGTGCATGTGTTTTTAAGGAGCTCAAAGCTGCTGTAATTACAGGGCTTTTTTTTTTTTTTCCTGCAGGCACCAGCTTGTATAGGAAGAGCCTGTATATGTCTCAGGGGTGCATTCTTTTGGCTCTGAGGGGCAAAGGCTAAAATTGAACATCGGTAGTGAGACGAGTGCCAGAAGCACTCTATTTGGACTCTAGTTATGTAATATGTAGTGTGTAAAAATAACCCTTCACGGTTGGGGTAATGAGGAGAAGCAGGGTGAGCTGCTTCAAACCAAAGTCTGTTTGTTTTTTTTCTTAGAAGAAAAATCTAAAAATGAATCAGTTACAACGAATTTGCGTGCATTTTAGAGACATGTCGACCATCTGCGCTGCAGCTTATAAGCGCCGAGCCGCTCTGTTTGAGACGGTGTGCGTTGATTTTTGTCACGCTTAACCGAGGAGTTTCCTAACCTTCAGCAGAACATTAGATTACGAAGCATTAGAAACATTAGGTTTTTCTTTTGGGGACAAATTAAATCAGCGATCACTCCCACCATTTCCTGCAGGAAACCCATGTGAAAGAATTTTATTATCTGCGCTTCCTCAGAGGCTAATTATTTTATTTCTTCACCATCTGGAGGGGATCTCTGTTCCAGTCCCAAAATAGCCTGTAGCTCCTAAAATTTCTTCCCTACGCTTGCTCCTTAAGGACGCAGTTTCTTGTGGGAATTTCTCTGCAGAAATATCTGTAGGATACCGTTCAGCCTAGATACGCTATTATACGTTAGGTGAGAAATACAAAGCCTGCCACATTTTGATTTAGTCACCAGATATTCTGCTCGTATTATCCTGAACTCTGAATGAAGCTGTCGTGCTGTCTGCGTCACATTAACGCTGTTGTTGACAGAACCTACAGGTGAGGCCATTCACATGTATTTGCTGTGGCCAAATTAATCAGCCTCGTGAGAAATAAACTCCTGGTGAATGTTTGGCTTTCACCTGTGCGTTTTTTTTGTTTTTTTTTGGGTACACTTTGTACGTTATGGAGGGTGCACACAATGGGTGCACTTTAACCCCCTCTTCCAGCCGGAGGCGATGCTGTCAGTCATCGGCGATGTCAGTGGGACGATAGGATGACTGGGCTATGGAGTAACTCGCCCAAGCCTAGCATGTGCCATCTTACACGGTGGATGTGCACAATACGCACGGTGGTATGAGCACGAAATGAGCTTGAATAGCAGAGTTGCTAAATAATCCACATGAAGATCATCATATATTTGCCACTGGCTTTAGATGAAATCGCCGGGAACCATACATGGTGTCATATGTGGTGAAACCAAATTTGACTCCAGTATTTCCTGTGGTTTCAGAATGTATTTCTGGTGGTGGGTGGTTTGGCTAAAGGATTTACAGATGTTTCCTTAATGCTTCGCTGGCAGGCAATCTGTAGTTTACAAAGTGTAGCAGAAAGCATCTTAAATATTCACTCAGCTGATCCAAACCGCACCTTGCCTTGACACTATATTTAATTGCTTCTTCAATAATACTCCCACCAAGTTTAAAGTGGATTGGATGGATGGATGGTTGTTGAGAAGTGTGCAAACACACAGACACACACACACACACGCACACAGATTTCTTGATTTATTAAAGACATTGCATAGATTAACTTCTCTGTGCTCACCTTTAATCTGAGATTACACACTAGATAATTTTGCCATTCAGGACTGGTTTGGAACCCATTATGTTCCAATATGTAACGTACACTATACTGCCAAAAGTATTCACTCCTCTGCCTTCACACACATATGAACTTGAGTGACATCCCATCCTTAATCCACACGGTTTAATATGATGTTGGCCCACCCTTTGCGGCTATAACAGCTTCAACTCTTCTGGGAAGGCTTTCCACAAGGTTTAGGAGTGTTTATGGGAATTTGTGACCATTCTTCCAGAAGCACATTTGTGAGGTCAGACACTGATGTTGGAGGAGAAGGCCTGGCTCACAGTCTCTGCTCTAAGTCATGCCAAAGGTGTTCTATCAGGTTGAGATCAGGACTCTGTGCAGGTCAGTCAAGTTCTTCCACACCACACTCGCTCATCCATGCCTTTATGGACCTGATTTGTGCACTGGTGTGCAGTCATGTTGGAACAGGAAGGGGCCGTCCCCAAACTGTTCCCACAAAGTTGGGCGCCTGAATAATAATAGTTCCACCAACAGCTGACTGTGGAATATTTAGTAGTGAGGAAATTTCACGACTGGACAGGTGGCATCCTATCACGGTGCCACGCTGGAAGTCACTGAGCTCCTGAGAGCGACCCATTCTTTCACAAATGTTTGTAGAAGCAGTCTGCATGCCTAGGTGCTTGAATTTATACACCTGTGGCCATGGAAGTGATTGGAGCACCTGAATTCAATAATTTGGCTGGGTGAGTGAATACTTTTGGCAATATAGTGTATGTAAATTGTGAGCTATTCATACCTTGAATGTCTTAAAATATATCTGAAAGGGGTCCATCTCAATTTCCAGCTTTTACTTCTTTTGTTGTATTTTTAGATCTCAGCGAGTTCACGTTCAGACTTTAGCGTCATTATTAGCAGTAAGTGATGGAGGAAACTCTGAAAACACACCTGAACCTGAGTTATTATCTAATTTAATCATTAAACCAGGTGTTTATTTAGCACCGCTTTTTAAGCAGCCAAATGAGGTTCTGATCCGCACCAAACCTCACATATATCAATTCCTCACAGGTTTCCTGAGTCAGATAGGTTTGTCATGCTGGGCGTGTAATCCAAGCCAGCGCCAGGTTAGACTGACAGCGCTAGTAGTGTTATGTAAAACAGACCCACGTGGCCGGGACCACGACCCCCAGAGAGGGTGAAGCTCAGGGCACGGCGTGTATATGTGCGTTTGCGCTCTAAGTTGTTTATCAGTTGTGATTTGTGTTTGTGCTGGAAGGCAGACTGAGCTCCAGCCTGTTCCGAGGAGTTAGTCTCTGAGCACAGTGACACACAGCTCGGCTCATATTTATGCAGCGTGTAACTGCGCACAGATGTGCAGCGGGACCAAACATGTGGCGCCTGAATCCAAGCATGATATGCGACTGCAATTCTTAGCAGTTCATCGGGATGATGTTGAGAACGCGAGTGCTACCGGTGTTGTTTGCTGTGACGTTAGTTAGTTACAGGAATTTCATAATCTCGGATTTTTATCTCCCTCTTAGCATTCCAGATTCTCCTCTTTGGCATTCCTCTGTTGTTCAATCGGCTGTGTGGATGAAAAACAGGACTGGGTGGGAGGCGCGCCGTGCGTCTTATGATTGCATAATGCATATTAAGCTGCAAATTAGCTTGAATTTTTCCACACTGCAAACCCCAGCTTTCCTTCATTAGCCTAATTACAGAATAACACAACTGATTTGCCCCCAGGAGAAAATGCAGGGAACAAAAAAAAAAAAAAAAAATGCTGCGTAGTTGCAGGAGGACATCAAAGAGGCTCCTCTTCAGTTTGGGTGAATAAACACCTTCTTTCCGTGGTTTTTTAAAAATATGTTATTTCTCTCACAGTTATTTAGAGTCTTTGGATAACGTCTGGATTTGAAAGGGGTTTTAGTTTGTTTTTGTTTAAGTCAAGGTTGTGTCCTTCTGTGAAGTCCGGTGTGCATTGTTTGGGTGGTCTGCTCAGGGAGTTGCCGAACTCACACCGCACATAGCAACAAGCCTCCACTGTTTGGGTTTTTGGAGGAGTGTTGAAGGTTGTGCATGCGTGTGTGTCCGTCCCGCTGCACATGTGGATGTTGGAGAACTCCCTCCTCCTCCCCCACTGACTTCACTCACATTATGATGTCATCTGCGTGCATCGCCATGGTCCAGTTAGGTGAATCCAAAAGCTCGAGGGGTAATTTGGGTTGATTACTAACACATATACTCTCACACAGCTTTGTGACCACCCCTACTCACTATGCAGAATCCAGAGCAGTGCGGTAATAGCTCGTGACAGTCAGTGGTGTGAGTCTGAAAGGAGAAATCTCCAGACTAGCAACAGCACTCCTTATTTCTCTTAAAAATGTTCCTCTTGGCCTTCTGTGCTATTCATACGTTGTTAAAAAAACACTGCTTACAACAAGTGACTGATGATGAAAGAAGACTCGTTTCCAGCTGTTTGTAGAAGTCTTTCTGGTCAGTTCATTAAATGCATGCGGCTTTATAGCGATTCCTAGAGAAGCAGGATGCACCGATTTGATATTTAGATCAGATATGGGTGGGATCCTGACTCAGGAAGCTGGATCTATCTGCATCTATGACAGGTTGATATATAGGGCCGGTCTATTTGATTCAGTTCTGCTGTATGTCATTGCAGCTTATTAATTTAACCCTGGTGTTGGAGTTGTTCTCAGTACTGGCAGATAACCCTAAGCCAAGGTATATGTATCATATCAGAACTGGGAAAAGCTGGATCAGAGCCTCCCTGCTCAGAATGAGTGTTAATACCACTTGTGTTGGGTCTAAATTCTAGTGCATCTTGGGGATCAAAATCCCTGAGACTGAAAGACGTTTAGTGATCGATTACCCTATCTCATCAGATTAAATCGGTCTTTTTCCTAATATAAGAAGGGCGACATTAAAGTAGTATAAATTAAGAGGCTTTCCGTAAGCTGACTTCTGCCTTCACGGGGGAATGGTGGCAGGACTTTCCATTTTGTGTGCGTGTTGTTTCAGATGTTGCCCGCTGTCCTCCCCGCTACAGACTAATCTTCCTCTGAGGTTGGTGTGAGAGAAAAGAGGAAATGGGAGGATTTGGTTCTGCAGAATGAATACAGACTAAATCTCTGGTGTGTGTGTGTTGGATATTGTTGTGTTTTGTGTGTGTGTGTGTGCAGCCTCTCTCCACACATGTTAAACCTTCATAAAACCCTCAAGTTATTAAACGGAATAACACAGTGCAGTATTTAGAGTGCAGTCCGATCGTGAGCTGACCTGCGCGGCAAATACTGCTTTTGAGCGGAATTTTTTTGTGTTTGCAGATTGCGTACACGAGTGCGTAATATTTACCGTCTCTCCTACATATTCGCTTTCATACTATTTCTATTTACCTCGTTTTGACAGACATTAAAAAGCCTTTTCAGAAAGCGCTGTTGACTCTCAGAGACGCGAGCCTGGAAAGCCGGCAGGCGTGGAGAATCGATGAGGATGCTTTTCAGGGTGTTTTTAGAGTGATGATGATTAATCCGGAGGGACTCGCGAGCGGTGACGAGTTAATTTATTTAGATCACGATGAAATAAGACGAGAAAAATAGAGATTATCCACTGAAAACAGTTTGAATGGAGCTCAGCTGCTTTGGTAATTAACAGTAAAGAAAATTAATTGCTCGACTCTTTTTCACTCCCTCCTTGCCAACACATTATCTCACAGCTGGTTTTGTTTTCAGTAACTCCTCTTCCCAAGACCTTGACCAGGCTGCTGCACACACATGCATGCCTGGATCCTGCTTGGTGTTATCTTGCTGATGGAGGCGAAAAAAAAATGATGTGTGGGTTATAAACGAGTGTGACTTTGAAAGTATGGTATCAGGAGGTCAGCTGCAGACCTGAGCGGCTTCATTCTTGAGCTCGTCACATGAAGCTGAAGCGCGACAGATCACAAGACGTGCGTGTCCTTGTGTATGTGTGTAATTCCAGTAATTCCACACGCCCTGTTGGGCTCGTATCGCATTCCCGGGCCTTAATGTAATGGACGCATCCTTGATTACACTTCACGTGTATCACTTACATACTCTAGTACACGCACCGGCGACTACCGTGTCAATATATACAACTGCAGTGTGGCACTAAAGTTAAGCGCAGATGTACACACTTGATGTGAAGTCATTAATTGTGCAAGTGGGTTCACCAAAGGTTGAGAAGGTATTCAGGAAGTCATCTGACTACTCATGAGGGTATTTTGTAAACATGCCGGTCATGCATGGCCTACAGTTTGGAGATTATCAGTCAATACTATCACTAGCCAGCCAGCTTGGTTAACAAGGTGCATCAGTTTCTCAGTGTTCTGGGTAGTGAAGGGAAGGTTTGCTTACTGGAAAAGCTGAGCAGGTGATTTCTTAGTGTCTATTAGTTAACGGGGGGGGGGGGGGGGGCTTAAAAAA
>JAVDPK010000694.1:479254-511345 GCA_034780415.1 Cichlasoma orientale
ACACACACACGCGGACACTGATCCACACCTACACTCACATGTGTATGCCTGCACATTCGGTCACACTCCTCTTTGGTGTTTGCACGCGCGCGCGCACACACACACGTACGCAGTAGCACAGAGCTGCACTTCTCTCAATAAAGCTGCATGGAGTAACTTAAAACCATCGGGAGCTGTTGCCGTACGAAGCGGCAGAGGCGTCTCTATTAATAATTACACAATTCATCATCAGAGTGGCGCAGAGGCCAGGAGCTGTCACGTGAACTCACACACACACACACACACACACACACACACACACACACACACACGGAGGCACTGTGAAACAGAGATTGGCATCAGTCTCTGAACACACGGGACGTGATTTCCAAATGCACTCCAGATTCCACACTGTCAGCCCCTTTTTGTCGTTTTAATAATCCAAAGGTTTATGAGTTCCTCCCTGGGACCTCTGTCACTGCAAAACACTCCTCCTCTTCATCGGGTGATGAAGACATATAGAAGGACTGACTGTAACGGCACCAGGGGATCGAACTGTTAATTTGGAGTCGTCTGACACTTTGTTTGCTTTTTTTTTTCCAAATTTATAGGAGTCATTCTTTGATTTATTTTCAAAATTAATAATGACTTCAAGCCAACTGCAGTGAAAATTTCTAAATTTCTTGGGGGGGTGGAACATTTGGCAAACACCACACTGACATGTTGATACCTGAGCTGATATGGCAAACTTGTTAGGAAACATTAAAAAAACAGAACAATTAACTTGCATTCATGGGTAAATATGCTCAAATATCACAGGCTACCGCAGCAGAAGACCACACCGGGTGCAACTCCAGCTCTGGGTATGAGCTAAGAACGGGAAACAGGATACAATTTACACAGGCTCATCAAAGCTGGACAACAGAAGGCTGGAAAAATGTTGCCTGGTCCCTTGTATCAACAGCTCAGCCTGGTGATGGTGTGGTGGTGTGGGGATATTTTCTTGACACACTTTGGGCATTTTAGTAGCAATTCAGTTTAATTTAAGCAATACGGCCCACTTGAGTTTCACCACAGTGTACCCATCTTCTGATGGCTGCTTCCAGCAGGACAACATACCATGTCACAAAGCTCAGATCATCTCAAACTGGTTTCTTGAACAGGACAGCGAGTTCACTGCACTCAAATGACCTCCACAGCCACCAGAACGCTGTCCAAAAGAGCACCTTTGGGACGTGGTGGAACGGGAGGTTCGCATCGTGGATGTGCAGCTGACAAATCTGCAGCAACTGTGTGATGCTGTCATGTCAATGTGGACCAAAATCTGTGAGGACTGTTTCCAGCACCTTATTGAGGTGAAGCAAGAAAAGACACAAATGTGTCAGCAGCAGCTCCACAGCGCGGCAGCTTCTCTTTAAGATGGTGCAACAGCTTCTCGTGTTTCACTTCGTCCGTCCGTCCACATCAGAGAGCCGGAGCGAGCCGTCTGCCGGCATTCTGGGAAAAGCCCCACTCAGAAGAGAGGACCCCCCACCTGCTTATGCTATCAGTCAGCGTATCAGTTCACTCAGGATGTCACCACCATGCGTGTGTTCGCCTGTCAACGCTCAGTGGGGCCGTCGGCATTAGCAGAAAGTGGCAGAACTGGTGGAGCGGCACGACACAAAGCCGGAGAGAAATCGCTGGTCTGAATCAGCAGACAGTGGCTGTGTGTGTCTGTGAGAGAGGGAGAATGAATGAGATAACGCGCACAAAAACCCTTTGGTCCCGTTGGCTTTAGCTGTGCCCGCGCTATCCAGGGACTGGACGTCCCATGTCAGATTTCACTACGGCTGCCAGTTTCTGTTGCGCATTTTAAACGCTACATTTAGAGGAACTGAAAGGAGTTTATCCTCAAACCGGGTTCAGTTTTCTCTGTGATGACTGTTTTTAAATAGCTTACTCCAAAACTCTTCTCATCCCCTGAGGTGACGCTGACTTTTGGACCTGCAATGGGATCATCTGGTTACAACACACTGATGTTTGCAGCATGAGCCTTTTGGAAAAATTAATGGACATTTTATCTTTTAAAAGTTGGTCAAAGGTTAAGAAGCAGCTTGTACAGGCCCAGACAAGTTTGCTGTTGCAATAAAAAGCCCAATTGCTATCTTTGATGACAGGTCCTATTTATGGCTAAACCACATGGACATAAAAAGTAAGGCAGCAGCTTTTTTTCTTTTTTTCTTTTTTTTTCAATCTCTTTGCAGTTGCTCAGAGTTCAAGATGACGTCTTTAGATGCAGTCTTTCTTAATGATAATGACTTGAAACAGAGAAAAAGCGGGGCTGTGGTTAGCACTGGTGCTTCGCAGAAAGCAGGTCCTGGGTTTGAATCCACCAGCCGACTGAGGCCTTTCTGTGTCGAGTCCCACCCTGCAGGTACGCTGCACAGGCATGCAGGCTGGGTTCATTGGTTGGGCAAATTGGCCGTAGGTGAGATTGTGAATGGCACTCTGTCCAGTGTGTACCCCCACCTTTGTTGTTGCGATTGCTGGGATAGAGCGACTGCGACCCTGTATTGGATAAGCAGAACTGGATGGCTGGATAAATAGTGGAGCAAACTAAAATTGGAGAAGCATAATCAGAGCTATCCTGTTGTCTTCATTCCTCTGCAGATTGGGCACCTTTTTAGCCGGTGCATGCATACGGATACAAGCTGCCACTGCAATATGCATTTAATCAGTGTGATGATTTTCAAAAAGCGATGAACACGTGAAACATTCATCTTCATTAATGGCTCTTTTACCTCTTTGGCGCTCGTCCATTCACTGCAGAAGCTGCTGCTATTGTATTACTCTTAATTCTTTAATACTTTATTAACATCAACCTTTCTGCAGAGGACCACTTTGAACGCACGGCCCCATGCATTTAGATCAGGAAGAAAGCAGCCAGAACGTAATCAGCTTTACTTCTGATCGGTCTATGAAAAGGTTTAAGCCACCGCTGTGAAACAGAGGCTCAGGCAGCCTCGCTGAGGTGTTTGGGCTGTAGATACTCTGCTGACCTGATTTCCTCAGGCATCTCCTTTCATAGTTTTTTGGACCGTGAATGCTGCAACTTGTTTCAGGCTACGCACAGGCTCCTGTGTGACTACAAAGATCACAGAGATCCTATACCAGGGGCAGAGGCTATGACGAGCTTTAAAGGTCAATAGTGAGATCTTTAAAATTCAGATTCAGCGAACAAAATAATGGCCTAAGATGTTTTTTGGGTTTTTTTTTTTCCATGTTTTTCAGAAAAGACAAAAAACACAAACTGAACCAAACACTGAAAATATGATGATTTAGGCAAAAATAAAACGGGATGGATCCTGAGCCTGAGTGCTGAGTTCAGAAGCTGATGGTTGCATTTGTCTGAGGCACAAACGAAGGCATGATGGTGGTGCTCGATTTCAAAATTGTTGAAAGATGAAAATAAAAAATTTTTCCAGAATATTTGTTGGATCATAAGAAGGCTGTAGTTCGTAAAGGCCGGTTTTCCTGGCGGTGCAGCAAACTACTTGTTCGGATATTGTTCAAGGATGAGCTAAAAATACTCCGATGTGAAGCGGCACCATGGGACAGTGGATGTGCTTCTCCCCCTGACTCTGCAGTGCTGCTCTGTCTCCGTCCGTCTCTTCCTGTCCCCACACATTCCTCTGCTGTAACACGCCCACTCAGGCTTTCCCACTGCGCTGCTCCATAATGGAAACTCTCTGGAGCCTCTTTACTTAAATTACACAATCGGGTCAATAAACCCCTTCGAATACAGACAAATAATAAGCATTTAACTTATTGCACTCTCATCGTCACCTGTGTGTGTGTGTGTGTGTGTTTGTGTGTTGCATGTGTTTGGTGTTATTTTCCATGTAATCCTTGCAACTTTACACCACTGGACACATCATGTTATGTATATATACGTCACTCTCACACGTGTACATAGCTGGTTAAATAGCTTGTTGCGTGGCTGCTGAAGCTGCTGGAAGCGTGATTGACAGCGGCATAGTTAAAGAAGGGGTAGGCGTGAAAGTGTAATAAGCGCACACATCAACTTGTCTCTCAACACGACGCAGTCTGCTCTCCGCTGTCAGCTGCGCGGCGTAATGTATGGGAATTTATAGCTGAGCATAAAAGAAAAATGTCCCGCGCTCACGGTGTGGATAAAGAGGATGTTTTAAGGTGATAAAAAGCTTCGACTGAGCGTTTAATGATCCTCATGTTTGCTCAGCACCGTAATTTTCATTAGTTTTAAAGTGGCCACGCGCCCGTCCTGCACTTGCACGCACAGCCGCACGCCAGTCGAGCGACCGTGGCGGTACGGCAGCATCACGTGGAGGTGCTCATCCTCGAGCGTCGTGTGACGATTCCAAACAATCGCTCCTCGTGTTTCTGTGAACATAAGCGGCCGTCTGCGTCCCAGAAGACCTTTTCCTCCCCCCTCTGTTTGTATACAGCAGCAAATGTAGAAAATGTAACTATTTTTTTGCTGTAAATCTGTCACCCACAACATTAAAGGTGTTTTTGCAGACCACGTACAACCCCCCCCCCCCCCCCACGATGCACTGCAACAAATTCCCCCGCAACAACTTCACAAACACCATAAAAAGCCCTAACCCACACTCTCAATATCCCAATATAGTCGGGCAGTCATGGGGTGCACCAGAAAGCCAGGACCACTCCTAAAGGTCCAATATCCACATTACAGAGTGTTTTAATGTAGTGGCTGCCTGGTGACAGTGAGTGTGAGGGGCAGATCATGATCCTCATCACCACCAAAATTTAATCCATTGTTCCTTGCACCACAGACTCCAGAAATTTTTATCGAAATCCATTCGTAATTTTCCGAGTTATCCTGCTAACAGACAGACCAACGAGACTGAAAATATAACCTCTGTCTGTTATCAGTGGGCGCGGTGATTATTGTCTTACCTTGTTTGATTTGCCTTTTCTAAGTTCATGAAGACTATTGAGTACAATGGAGAAGAGTTTTAGATCTGTACTGGACGTAAAATCCAGGAAATAAAGAAATTTTTTTTGCCTTTTATAACTGTCTATAATTTTCTTCTCCCCGTTTTGTGATTGTTGGCAGCGGCTCAGTGGACTCTTTGAAACGGCATCATTTACAGTGAACACTCTACAGCAGTCTCTGTCATACGTTTCCTGTAGACTCAGAAAGAGGCTTTGCACATGTCTGCCTGTAGTTAGTGTGAATTTAAATCCACGCAGTGTAACATAGTCTTTGAACTACTTTTTCGTGTTTAACAGCTATTTCTGCCACTAAACCGTCCTCAGTTTGAACAGTTGTCATGTCTCGACTCCTGAAATGCGGCTCTTTGGAACAGGTTTTAACCCTTCTGCCTTTGCACATGTCGACTTCAAACAAAGGAGTTTGCGTCTCCTGTTTTTATTTACTTTTTAATTTCATCTTTCACTTTATTAATTCATTTATTATGTCAAATCATGAATGTTTATTAATTTATTGTATTTGTTTTATGAAGTTGTACGTGCCGTGCTACATCTACTATCAGATGTCACTGTGGTAAAATGAAAACGATACAATGCTTTAATAAGGTGTTATGTTATAAACACTTAGCCTGGTGCTTATACGTGACACAGATAAGAACTTTCAGCAGCCTAACCCCGACCTTTTTGTTTCTGTATTGCTTTCTACATTTCTTTGCTGCTCCTGCTTTTTTTTTGGGTTTTTTTTCCATTTTTATTTATTTTTTGGGCGGTTTTGGTCTTCCGTACCACATTTGGTTTGTTCTTTTCTGTGCAAAAATGACCGCAGCACGCTTGAATTAGATACTTTAGATGGTAACAGAAGTATGGCAGAGCACGATCAGCTGACTGCAGTTGCCACCCACCATGAAGAAGCGATTTTCAGATTTTCTTTTTCACAGCCACCTCTGAAGCCTGTTAGATACTCGCAAAGACGATTTGGGGTGGAGTATTACTTTTACCAAACTGTCACCCACATGTATGCCAGATTCATGACTAACAAATAAGTACGGTGAAATTAGAAACTGTGGCCGGAGTTCAAACATTAAATCCTTATAACTGACAGACTTTATGGCGTCGGTGGAAGAAATAAAATGAGGTGACACAGGAGCTGTCCTGCTGCTTCAGCCTGCCAGTTTTCGTCTGTCCGTCTATATGCAGCTGTCTTTGACACTGGATCCCGGCTCATGTTGCGCCGTTTCTTAGCCACTCGCCTGCCCGCAGGATTAGATGATTTATTAGAATCAAGTATAATAACAGTGCAGGAGGATTTTCAAGCGCTCAAGTCGCTGGCTTGAAAAATTGCAGCCATCGTGGAAAAACTCTCAGAGATTTTCTCATTTTCAAATTCTTAAATTATCTCCTGAAGAATATTCATGGCTGTGTGGGTCAAAGGTCGTGGCTACTTGGCTACTTTTGGAGTTGGAAGGAATTTGCTATCTTGCACAAAGATATCGCAGCACGCTGGAGGCACGCAGTATGAGCAAACTGGCACATTTTCTGCCCCGCGACTGATGAGATGCAGCGATAAACAATGGCGGTTTCTGGTGATTTTCAGTCGGCTTTTCTTATGTGATGTTCGAAGATCCTACCACTGCACGTGCTTCCTGCCCCCACGAAGACTTTCATCCACTGATATCTATTATCACCGCTTTTGTTTTTAGTTTTTTTCCTGTTTCCTACAGATTGTTTTTCATCCGGCGTCTCTTTCCATTGATTGCAAACACATGATGGAGTCTTAATACCTCTAGCGTGGGTCTGTCCAATTTCCTTTACCATAAAATATGATTTAAACCAAACCAACTGACCGGTGGACTCAGTGACTCACATCACGTTGCTTGGATGTCTTGCGGGAGCCTGGGCGGCATGAAAATGACAGACTGACACACTCGATTTACGACAGGCGAACAGGGTGGCTTTCAATTTTAGGCAGCCCTCGATTGAGACATCACATTGACCCAGACTCTCCTAATTACACACACACACACACACACACAGCAACACACACACACACACACACACACAGGCGGCTAGAGACCAGTTATTGGCTAGACATGTACTCTGGAGGCAGATAGCCCTGTCTAACCTCTTGATTTAAACAGTCTGGGAGAGAAAAGGGGAAGAGAGAGACACACACACACACGCACTCACTCACACAATCGCTACTGTGGTCATTATAATATCGATAAGCCAACAGATGGAGAAACGATGCAAGGAAGCGGATAAGATCGATTAACAGAACGCCAAGGGAGGTCCAGGCCGACGGATGGGGCAGCCTGGGGAAAATAAGATATCTGATTAGTGCCACCAGGAGAGGAAACACTTCCCATGTAGCCGCATATAAGAGGCTGCATGTGTAGACAGCTGTTTCCCATTTTTTTCCTGTATAATTTGCCGTGTCTGTGCTGAGGAAAGGTCGTTATTAAGTGAATGTCATCCACGCAATTATAGCATCTTCCAGAGTTTGCGTGCGTGTATCCATGGCAGAGCAGCAGCCATCTCCTCTGGATTCTTCCTCACGCCGGATGGTTCGGGTTTTGTTGCCGTTTTCTTTTTTTCTTCTTCTTCTTCTTTTCCTGAGCCGCTCCGCTCTGATTTAGGCAGTCACGGCTTGGCCGGCTGGCGGGCACCGTCTGTGCTGAGGCGCACTAAATATAGCTCACTGCACCAGGAAGAAGACAAACTGGGTGAGAGAGGGAGGGGCGTAAATACAGAGTACCCTCAATTCCAATTAGAGAGTCAAGCAATACTGGGAATGTTTTTTTTAAAAATGTATTTATTTTTTTATTTTAGGAAACAAGACGGGGAACGCTCTCTGAGCCCGCTCTCTTTACTAGCTTTGTGCTTTGGTTATTTTGGCACACAGCGGCCTGAGTGCCTTTAGTGTGAGTCACCTCGTTTGACTGAACCACTTTAGAGGGCACTTACTAACCTTTATGGTTGGCATAATTGTGTTTCCAGTACAAGGTGCAGGAGCCGTATTTTGCATTTTGCACTCATTCTTTATTTACAACACACAGGACCTTTTAAAGCAGCCATGCTGTATTCAGGGATTACGGCCTACAGTGCATCAACCTGACATCTGGCTTAGAGGTCCACACACACGAGAGGAAAATGCAATCTTGAAGGTATAATTGCATGTCAAACCGAGTTATCTGTGTCTAATGCAATCTGTGTCAGATTGTACAACATCAGTCCCGGGGCCTGTCGGACTGCGCACTGTTGAGTCAGCCGGTGTTTTCTGCTTCTTTCCATCCCACATTCTGACTGGTTGGTCCATTTTCTCCATTGATGTTTCAGAAAATCTTTATACGAAGAGTTTTAAGCTTTGAATCGAGCCAGCTGGCTACGAGGTGAATCGTGATCGTGAAAAGATTTGATCTGGATTTTAAAAAAAAGTGAGGGTAAACAAAAGAAACAAAAAATAAGAAGACTGTGTACATAATTACTTTTAACAGTCAAGGAACTACTTGTCCCGTGATGCGTATTCTCCTAATGGAGAACACGGAATGGGATTTTCACTTCCGGAACCTCGTTGTTGAGCTCTTCTGGTGATCACAAGCTCTGTGGACCAATTGAGGATGCTGTCTTTGACGTCGCTCCCAAATTGAGCGCGCTTCAGTACTAAAGTTGGAAAACCAGGATTTGTTTTGTTCCTTAGCGACGTAGAGCCACTCGTGCACCACTAGCAATACAGCACAGGGCTTGTTTTTTGGCGATCAAAAATAATCTGGGTTGGCGAGGCGGAAGAACGAATCAGGAGAACGACTCGAGGGGGCGTTCCGGAACCCAGAAACTCTGACTTCGAATGGAACGCACTCTGTGTCTACAATGATGAGTGATCACTTGTGAGAAGACCACTTTCTTCCTCACTTTCTACGGTCTCCGGGCGCCACGCCGCTGCCAGCCGCTTCCAGTGTGGGCGCAGCTTTAGTGGTCATTTTAATGATGTAAATAAATATATATTAATAAGTAAGCATTTCAAATGTAATGTACTTACATTTATATAAGGCTCTTTTTTTTTTAGACTTACTGACCACTCAAAGCACTTTAAACTACACGTAACATTTTAACCATATATTCATACGTATTCAGTCTATAAACTTGAAGCACTTTCTCAATCGCACATTCACAGCCACTTTACAGTCACAGTTAACCTAACCTTGTGCATTTGCAGGGATAGAGAGAACATGCAAACTACACACAGAAAGGCCCAAACCAACCCAGGGATTCAAACCACCAACCTTCCTGATATGAGGCAACAGTGCTAACCACTGCAGCACCCGATGTGTCAGTCTTATCAGTTTCTTTTGCCCCAGAGATACCATCTGTGGTAGTGAGTGACCCACCTGTGTTTTTTTTTTTGCTGGCATAAATGGATATAGGCCGCAGACTCCCACTTGTATAAAATCACTTTTAGCTCATCCCTGCATTGCAACCATCATTGTAGCCTCACTACAAAAGCTGTGACCACAGTGACCTAACATGACACAGCACACAGAGGACCCAAGACTGACAGATGGCTTTGGATGCCATGTGATGCTGTCTCTACTGTGGAGCAGAGTTATGCAGCTAATCCTTCTAACGGTGCAGGAAAAAAAAAAAAATCAGCCATGACTACTGTTCAGACGTGACATTTTGAATAATTGCCGCAGTGACATTTTCCCACATACCTGTGTGCTCACATGTCGGGCATGTGCTCGGAAAAATGTAACGAGGTCTCTAGATCTCTGTTTTCCCTCGTGTGGGCTCACTCTCTCTCTCTCTCACACACACACACTCTTGCCTGTAGCCATAGGTGTCCTCACTTTCTCCCTCCCCGCTGTTCCCTTTATCTCGCGCTTCCTGTCTGTCTTTCTTTTAGCCCGTTTAGCCGCACTGTATATTCCATCTGTTCCTTTTAGGGTCAGGATGTTCCAGAGCTGATACCTCGCATTACATATTAACCAGATAAGAAGGAGACGCTTTGTTTACATGCCATAATATTTATTTCTTCTCCATATCTGAGGTGCTGTTTATACGATTTGTAACCAAACCTCTTTTCTCTGGCTTTTCTTCTAGAGTGCTGATGCCAGTGCACCGTCCCCGGGGAGAACAAAAAGCTCCGCCTGTTCATTTTGTGGCAACCTATCGCATCGAGAGAGCAGCTGGATCGGAAGCGGTCCTCAAGCACTTTGACAGAGACTGATGGAAAACTTTCTTTTTTTTTTTGTCTTTCCTCTTCGCTTTCATCTGGTTGGATGTGGAAACCAACAGGGATGTGTGCCAAATGACATTCTTAAAAAGCTATTTGCTGCTCTCATTCCTTGAGTGAAACCCAGTCCGAGAAGGGTACAAAAATGGAGAACAGTGTTTTCTTTTTCTTTTTTTTCTAATTGGAAAAGTTCTAATCCTAAAGAGTACAACGGTTGATGAAAATGAAAATGTGTAGAATTACACATCTGCTCTAAAAGTGCCTCATTTTCAGATTGTAGCCATTTTACAAAGAACTTCAATGAAGCTTTGTGGGGTGATTTATTTTTTTGTTTGTTTTGTTTTTTGTGCTCGATTTTAATGTAGTTACAAAAAAAAAAAAAAAAAAAAAAGTGGGGAGCAGTCGCGCGAGCTTTTGCTGCATTCATGTCATAAAGGACAGAAGATTTAAAGGTTTGCTGTGTCTACACGGCAGCTGTGTAGTTTATGATTACAGAGGTGCTCATATGTGGCTGAAAAACATTATATATGTTTGGGCTCATATTCCCTGATGTGAGTCTTCTAAGGTGTATAAAATAAATAGAAACACATTGACAGTTCTGACTGTGATGCTGAAATGAAACACAGAAAAAACATTGTGCACAATAAATCTGATATGACATGAACGCAGCCACTACAGTCACACAAGCCTAGAGACCAGCTGGCAACCTCCTGGCAACCCCCTCGCAACCGCTGGTTGCTAGGGAAAAATGAGTATCCCCCCAACCATTTCCGTCACGATGAGGGTGCTACACCAAAACGGGGAAAAAAGTGAGATGCAAACCGGAAGCAGAGACTATTCACCTTCAAAGTAACTGCTGCAAACAACACATTTTAAAAGGTGCAACTTACTTTGAAGGCCACTGTTCTCATTTCCACTTTTCATCGCGCTTCTTACTGTTTCGCTACTGCTTGGCCGTCTTTAGTGCCAGCTATGGGCAAACGTGGCATTCACGCTAGCGATTGCTAGCTATCAAAGCAATGGCTAGGATGGTTTTGGTGCAGCACCGAAACCACCTTTTTGTGGCCAATTTCACGGTCATTAAATACTACAGTTTTTTCCTAGCAACCAGTGGTTACCATGGGGCCACCAACCAGTCTCCAAGCCTGTATGATCGGGGCTTTAGCGATCGATTTCACAGCGACTCCCGGCAACCACTCGCAACCGGTTGAGGAAAAACACATTTTCCCCCAGCGGCCGGTGGTTCCCTAGGCCTGTGTGACTGAGGCCTAACGTTAATAATGATAATGGTACTAGCAATCTGCTAGCCTTCCTTTCTACTGTGAGAATTATTAGCGTAGCTGCTGTTAGCTTACTGTTGAATAGTTCGTGTTGCTTTTACTCTTTAAAAAGAAAAAATTTTAAAATATTTCTCCTCCTCCTGACTTTCTTCACATCTTCTTTTCGCTATCTGGTGAGCCATAAATGAAAGTATTGAGCGCACAGGCTTGAAACAAAAGGCACCTACAGCAGGGAGTGCAGTAGCCTGCTAGCTAGTTAAAACCAGTTAGATCAGATTAACATATTAGCATCGTGCCAGGACGTAAATTCGCCGTTCTGCTGACCACAACTCAGGGTTAGACCCCCCCCCCACCCCCCCATATAGAGCCAAGCAATCCCATTAGTACTATTGGCTCCAGACACTTTGTGTCTCACTTAATCCCCTTCATCTCAGGATGCTAAATAACATACAGTACACACAGCTGAGGACAGAGGCCCTATCAATAGCCATGCCGGCGCTAGCTTTGTAGCTGTCGGCGCGCTGCTTTTAGCAGCTGAGCAGGGATCAGTTCTCGTTTCAGTACAATCAGTATGAAATAAACTGTTCATTCGTTCACTCGGTTATTTTACACAAACATTTTAAGGGGTATTTTCATTTTTTCCATTTTAAAGTGGTTCCAAGTTCTTCGGCCCTGAATCCTTCTTTTCTGTCTCACCTCTTGCTTTAATCTCTGCTATGCATTAGAACTTAAGTGCCTGTCTGTCCTGTCTCTCTCTCTCTCTTAGCAGCTAGCACTAATATAGCTATCCTATCAGAGTAGTATACTGACTATTTTTGTGTCTTGGTTTTATTTTGGTTTGTCTCTTTTGGCTGTACAGTTCTCATGAAATAAGTTGTTCTGTTTGTGCGGCGTGGCAGTGATCTATCAGAGGATGACTGATGGCTGTGGCTCCAATCCGAGAAGTTTTGGGTCGTTTCTCTTTGCCGGTAATGGAGGACTTCAACGCTGCAGTGCCAAAACACACACACACACACACACACACACACACACAAAAAAAAACTCATCTGTTCTCCTCTCTGATAGTACCTCATGACCTTGAGGGCTCAAGTCTGGACACATTGCTTTGTTTTTGTTTTAAAAAATGTTAAAAATGTAACCTTTTGCCTTCACCCCCCCGTTGTTTTCTTTTGCACCGGGGGTGTGGACCTGTGACATATCTCACCTCACTGTCTGCTCATTGGGAAGACTTGCATTTGCCTTAACCTTGAATCTGTGTAGGACTCTGACCGGAGGGTAAAAAAAAAAAGAAGTGCATGAAGAGGAAGAAAAGGCCACCACACAAAAACAACAGCAAAACAAGACTTAACGTCTAATTCCACAAATCTGGAGTCGTGTGTTTGTCCGCCTGCCTCGGGATCTTCCTGAACTTTTTCCCTCTGGTCACATGACTTTCAAGGTTTAGCGCACAACAAAGGAGCTTTTTTTTTTGTTCCCTTTTTTGAGTGGTAGGAAACTGCTGGTAATAGAGGATACTCATTCAGAATTGGGGGGGAAAAAGAGAATAATTAAAACCAGCCACAAAGCATGAATCTCAGATGTTTGCTTCCCCCCCACCCACGCCAGACTCGCAGGCAAACACATGGTAATGAGCTGAAATGTTTCTAATGGTATTTTGGAGATGTTCTCATAATGTAACTCAGCAGTTTTCAGCCAAAAGTCAAATGCTTGATGATACTTGGAGTTTAGAGGAGAAAAAAAAGCGCACAAACAGAATTGCTTTCAATCCTGACATCATTATCCTGCCATTAAGAGCCCCCACCCCTCAAGGCTGTGAGCATCTGATTATTTCTATTCTTTTTGTCCTCAATGAACGTTTTTATCTCGTCAAACTGCCCGCAGCCAAAATTTCAGCTGCCTGTGGCGACGCACTCGATTGTCACATCCACATATCATGAACTGAACTCCTTCGGGGGAAAGCTCAGGCAAACGGGGGAGGGGGTTCAACAGTTTTAAGCGGCTGTATGATTTCACTCATTGCATTGTTAGCAGACTTAGACGTGTTTATAAAATGTGCAGGAAGGTGCTGCTGCTGTTGCTGCTGCTGTTCTGAATTGTATGTATTCCTCCTGTTCCCCTGAGGGATGGTACTGAATGGGAATATTGTGAGATTTGCCATTGATGTAGGCAGTTTTACTTCTATTGCTTGAGGAAATATAAAATCTGACTAAAAGGAGAGAAAAAAAAAATTCAAACAACAAAAAAAGACTTGTGGTTTCTTTTCTTTCTGAAGCTGGCTGCTCGTTTTTTTTTTTGTTTTGTTTTTTTGATTGATGTAAGGGGGATAATTTGGTTAAAAAAAAAAAAAGTGACAGAAAAACAACAGAGCTACCGAACTGCCGAGGGGAAGACGCTTTAATTTACTGTCTGAAGCAAGTGTGAACATCTGCGAGAAATGCCACAGACGCAGGCGGGCTCATGCCCTTCTCACACTCTTTGACTCACACGCTCGCTCGATGAGGCTGCGACCACAGCGCAGATGTCACACTGTTATGTGGAAAAGAAAATGGCCTGATTTTCTTTTCTTCTTTTTTTTAAACTGCCTTACTCACATTCGCCACTTCCATTGATAAGATCGTTTGCGCTCAATTTTTGGATGCTTTCCAGTGGAGTTAATCACCGGTCTGACCGGGAATTTAACCAACGCCGTGTTTGCTGGGCGAGCTCAAAGACCTCCCTCTGTCTCATTCAATGCGACCCTCTCACTCAGCACTCGGGTTAATTAAATAAGCTTTCCTTGGCCCGATAAATCCGCGCTTCTCCCTCTTCTTGCTGTTAACACGTATGGGATCTTGTATCGTCTTCATCCACAGATGGCCAAGTGACTCAGCCCAGCCCAGGTGTGACTGTGGGCTGACAGCAGGAATTAATAGAAATGAGAACACACAGAGAGAAGGCATGCACCTGCACACGCTCTCACTTTCCTCACTGAATAAAAATAAGGTTAGTTTGGACAATAAAAAAGCCTCTGAGGCACAAGGAAGGCAGCGAAACCACACCTGAGGATACTGAAACCTGCGCTGGTGTTTTTCTGACACTTTAGTTTTCTCTGGCTCGTGTTCCCTTTACTTATGCTCATATGAATGAGAAACAAAGTGAGTCCTTAAAGTCTAACAGACTGAAGTGGAAGCCTGCTTCTGCACCCTTATTTATTTTTCAGAGCCAAGTTGAAGTTTGACTTAAAAACATGAAATTCTGACTTATGGATGGCAAAAATAAATTTTAAAAAAATCAGTGGCGGAAACCAACTTTCCTACATTTCTGCTGTAAATCTGGGAATTTTAACTGGTAAATCTAGGGGCGCCGTCTGAACTCAGAAGTCGGATATCTCGACTTCTGTGTCAGGCTTTTGAAGCAGAATCGAGTCAGATTTGGTGACGCTATAACCCTGAAAATGCTGTGTTTACCAAAATATCTGTGCACATGTGGACAGTTTAGTTTCTCTGTGTTCCCGTTCTTTACAATCCTTCTGATTTAGTGACCGACCTTAAACATTATCACAAAGAATGTTCCTGTTTCTGATGAGTGAACTCCAAAATGAAGAAGTAAGCTGTCTTTGTGATGCACTCACATTTGTTCTTTGCTCGTGAAGAGGCAAATGAGGTAAGGCGGAAACGCAGAGCACCATCGGGAGAGAATGGGCACAGGGGCCATCTGGTTGTTGTGGCAACAGCCGGCGTTGATGCCGGCCTCGGCTATGGTGACAACATCCATGGTGAAGAAGAACGACTGAAAGAGAGCAGAGGACGGATGCTGGATGGGAGCCAAGGCAAGAGGACACAGAGTTCAATCACAGGGAGGTGCGCTGGCCAGAAGCCAGTCTGAGTGGCAGCAATCTCGTCGGTGTGTGTGTGTGTGTGCGCGCGCACGATACTGTATCTTTGTTACAGCTACACAAACACACCTACGTGAAGCCGCGGGCACATGGCGGCACAAATACACTCAATAACCCTGCTTGTTTAAACAGTGTAGGAATACCTGTGGAGTATCATGTGAATTAATCCACCACAATAACCACAAGAGTTCCTGTGTGGCAGCTCCTCTGGAGCTTTGGATCACAGCTCATGAGCTTTGTCTGGATTTCCCAGTGGTATCAGATTTTTAACATCCTTTACAGGGTTCCAGCCAAAAAAAAATTCAGCCCAGTGCGTGTGTTTTTTTTGTTTTTTGTTTTTTTTTTTGGGGGGGGGGGTGCATTATCTATGTTAAATGCTAAATGCTGCACCCGCTTGCTAATTATAGAGCGATAATTCTTTTTGCACGTAAAGCAGAAGAGTTACACTTACATATCACCCATTCAACGTGTCCCACAGCGCCGTTTCCTTTTGCTAATGGGTTTGCAGAAATCACAACAAAAACATTAAAATCCAGATGTTTTATCGATCAGCTGCTAACAGCACTTCCTACATTCTACATTAGAATATCCGTTGTCAGCATGAACTATCACGTTTTTAAGCCACTAACTATGACAACATGAGGTCTCATCATTTTGCTGGGAAATGTAGTTTTTTTTTTTTGCGAACATGACTTTCGCGAGCTTGCGCGTGCGCACTGTGAACGACACTGGCCGTGCCCTGTGGTAGGCTGCTAATTGCGGTGAAATAATATTATAGCGCATCAATTTAGTGAGAGGGAAAAAAAATCAGAGCCTGGTAATTGCAGTGATAGAAGAGTTCCGTTTGCAATCCTCAGCATAGCCCAACGTTGGCTAAAACCCTGCTTTAAAGTGCTCAGCATAAATCCAGATGAGCTGCTGCAGCGACACAAACAAGCTTGCAGTGAGATTGGATTGTCAGCTGCTGTTTCTGAGGTCAACAATCAATTTTGAACCTCCATATATGCTCAGTCTTGTTGAAGATATGATTTGGAAGCTTCAGTTTGTTGTAGGTTGTATCCTGTACTAGACTGCAGTGTGTTTCTGCAGAATCAAGCGTGGTGTAGTTAGCATTATAACACATAAGGAAAAGGTGTGGAAGCTGATGTTCGTGAGATGGGCCCAAAGTGACAGGAAAAAGCTCCATTAAATGTGTAAATGATTTCATAAAATAACTCGGTTTCAAATCTGCTTTAGAGCCTTAACACATCTGCTCAGCACAGCGAAAACAAGCCTCAAAGCTGTGAAAAGAAAACAGGCGTAAATCTCCCGTCAGATGGACGTCTTTGATGAGGCTGGGAGATCTATTTTTATAGTTTTACACCACTGGTCCCCGGCCTTTGCACATCACGTACAGTTCGTACCGCTTATTGCTGGCAACAATACAGGAAGTCTTCCGGTCTTTATGACTTCCTCCATGGTGCAGGCCACAGGAAACCTGATGAATGTAGGACATGGCTGAAGCTTTTGTTCCCATAGCACATGTGGGAATGGTAATGCGGGCATTGCTCCACGCTTCAGGATTGCTTCCTCAACATCACTCACACTTATTTCACTACAGCACTGTGCAAAAGTCTTGAGACACCCCTCGTTTCTTTGTTTTTCTTCCAATGAGTCAGACGTTCTAGAATTTCTTTTAGTGTTCTTGAGCAATCTGAAGATCTTCGGGTTTTCTTTGACTGCTTTTTCACTCATTTCCAATCAATTCAATTAAATTCAATTTTATTTATATTGAACCAAATCGCCACAACAATTGCAGTCCAGGCCTTATTTATTTTTTAAAGGCCCTTAACACTGACCTATGAATCATTTAAGCATAAAAAAAGGCAACCAGCCCAAGGGATGAACCAGTTTTGTACCTCTTACAATTGAACATAATAAACCACAAATAAGTCAATAAACTCTTTGACTGCAGCCAGAAACCACTGCAAGCTGCTTCTGCTAATCATCCCAACTTTCCTTTAGTTTTCCCCTCATATATGGGCTTCAGGGCAAAGTTAATCACTGTAGACTCCGTACAGTAAGCTTACACACAGTCATGGTGTCCACGTTTGTGGGTCCTTCCACTTTATGACATCTGAAGTCATCTGAGCCGCAAATGCCACAGCAGACGCAACCATTTTCTAATGTATTTCCAGTTCTCTTTTCCTCACCGCCCCCTCTTTCACATAGTGTACTTAGCCAAACAAAAAGCCTTTCTCTGTCTTTCCCTCCCTCCCCTTCCTACTCTCAACATCACCCGACGCTCGCTCTCCCTCTCAACCGCCTCGTGAGAGTCTGTTTGCTGTGATTATGGATTTGTCTGGGTTATGGGATGCGTATGAAATTAGCTCTGTCACTCAGTAGCTGGCTGGCTGATCTGAGAAACTGTAAAAAACAAAAAGTGCCACATGGAGGGGAGTAAGCGAGGGGAAGAAGAAGAAGAAAGGAGGAGGGAAGTAAGGAGGGGCTGTGAGGGCCTCTGTGCTTTCTTTTCTTTGAAAGCTCCCTAAAAAACCACAGACACATGGTACAGAATTCCCCTCACAGTAAGAGTGGGAGGGAGGGCCGGCCTTTGCAAGAAAACACCACACACACACATTGATAGAGAATATTATAGGCAAGCATGCAAACTTGGAATTGTGTGAGCCCGACACACAACACTCAGTTAACACAAAAGGCAGCACAGAAAGAGGGGGACTTTGAAGGAGCCGGCAGGCCCACGCCTTGACATGCCAGCACATGGAAACCTCATAACATCAGACAACATATCACCTTAATACCTCTCAGCTCTATGGGAAAGTGGACAGTCCCACTTTCCACGGGTATTGGTAGAGAGGTGGAGGGAGGGGGTGTTAATCCAATATACAATGTGTTTAACTTTGACTGGCAGGTCCCCTCAAAAAACCCTCCCCACCTTCTCGTTGCTTTGGGGCCCCTTCTAGCCTGTAGACGGAGGACAAGTGTAGAACTGGTATTTAGGTGGAGTACTGAGAGAAGGTGAAGGGTCAGGTGGTGCGAATGGACTCGTGAGGAGCTGTGATCTGGCTTTAGGATGAGCGCAGCGCCCCTGAAACTGAACACTTGATTGGCTTTTTGATAAAAGCAAGGAATAGACTCATAATGACCAATATCTTTGGCAATAATTAAAGAAAAGTGATCTTTGAAATTCACTTTACTTAAAAGGCCTGCAGCAGGGCATCAGGAAACCCCCAGGATCAGTGCAAAGTCCCTGACTTGAACTCATTAGATAGCATAATGGATGAGCCACGCCATCTAGTGGAACATCTGTGCTCCTGCTGCAAAACCAGACGAGGTCACTCAGTTTGTGCCGTCCATAAATTCAACTATAACCAACAACACAGATAAAATTAGCAGCAGGGTGATGAGAGCAGCCGGAGCAAACAAACATATACCGTTACAGCTGCATTTCCTTTATGGCTTAATCTGAGACAAACGGCCCAAATAATGACGTGCTTTCAGGAATTACACTGTGCGCACTTATGAAAGGGGTTGGTGGAGTCAGAAGAAGCCCCTCTCATGCAAAGGAGGATCAAGTTTTTCCATGTCAGAGACCAGCGTTCTGAAAGCGTGATTGTAAGCTCAAAAACAGGAGATGGAAAATCTGTGTCAGCACGCCGAGCAGCCTCTGCCTGCACGGGAATGAGGACACAAGGAATACAGTCCATTTATAAAAAGCCTCAATGATGACCTCGCTTTGTTTTCCCTCTTTCTGCCTGACATTATAGTATGCAAATCATTTGCCAGATGACTCAAAAGCGACGCTCAAAAAGCCACAATTCACGTCTTCACGGTCAGAGCTGGATCAATTTAATGAAAGTCCTGCTTTCTCATACGTTCCCAGCATGCTGCGCTTCCCAAATCATCCAGCATTCCAGTAAGCATTCTGCTAGTCATCACAAATGACTGATTTAAATGATACTGGAATAGCAGAAATGTGGGAGAGCTGATGCAGCAATGGGAAAATGTGTTAAAGCCAGCCAGTTCATTTAAATATCTGGACAGGTAATCATACATCTCAATCTATCAGTAATAATAGGATTAAAGGGCTGTAACAAATGATCAATTTCTTATGAGATTATTCATTTTCTTTATTAAAATTAGGCTGGGCAGCATGTTTTTGGCATCAGCCGTATTGCAACATCAACATTTTGCAATCCAGTGTGATCTGAGTGGGCGCTAGACTCCTGCAGCTCATGCACTACAGCGATTAGTTTAGCTTTAGGAACAAAGCCTGTTTAGTTAGGCTCGGGCTTGATTAGCTTCAGTAAGCAGCCAGAACTTTAATGCTGTAGCAGCTCACATGGCGCACGAGCCATCACAATTCACAGGTTACTGTAATGTGTGAAGTACACAAAGAAAGTGATAAGTTTGTCACTGGTGGGGTGTATGTTGGACAAACTAAGTCAGGGAGGCTCGTGATCCTCGTGTCCAGGACAAATGAATCTCATTCACCACCAAATCAAAGTGTTTGACTCCAGGAGGATTATGACCACATGGTGCCTGTCATAGCATTGACCATATTACTGATGTTAGCATAATGGTGACAGGAAGGCCCCCGACCACACCTTCCTAGGAGTCACCCAGTAGGACCCCTCCCTCCACGATCACGGCCAACTAACAGAGGGGTCTGCAATTAATTTTCCCAAGGGGCCACAATTACGGCCTAATTGTAATATCTATTCACACCCATAGTAGTTTATAAATAGATAAAATTAATATTGAGCGGAGTTGAGTTGAGCTCATTGGTGCGGGCCTCCACAACAGTTTGTTTTCTCCCTTAGTTCCCTCTTTTCACTCTCTGTGTTTATTCACACTTCTCCATTTAATCATTAGTTATTATTAATCTCTGGCTCTCTTTTGAGCATAGAACATGAGCTTCAGCTGGCAGCAGCAAAGTCTGTTGGCTCAGATCTTTATTTTTATTGACTTTTTTTGTTTGCTTTTGTCAAGTACTGATGGATACTTCTGGGGGGGGAGAAGAGTTTACTCAAGAGAAGAGCTTTTTTCATTGAAATGGGGCAAATCTGGAAGACGCCACCCTCTTCCAGCTGAGATAAAGAGCTGTTTTCATAGTTGCTGTGCTGGCGCAAAGTGAAACATGGTTGAACCAAAACATCTCAGACTCTAATGTGAATCTACCTGGTTTTACCAGAAATGCTGAAGCTAGCGGCAGGAAGAAAGGTGGGGGTCTGACTTTATTTGTGAGCCAGAGATGGCGTAATCCTGCACATGACTGTCGAGGAGAGGATGTGTTGAATTGCTGGCAGCTGGTGTGTGACCAGTCATAACAATACTTGTGTAATTCCACCCAAGGCAACAGCCGAAGTTCCATGTGAAGTTCTCCGTGAAACTGTTGCTAGGATACAGACTAAACATCCAGAGCCACTCCTCACAATTTCAGGAGCCTTTAGTCATGTTTCTCTCTCCACCCACCTGACTGGATTCCCACAATTTGCTGACTGACCTTGATGTGCTGTACGCCAATGTCAAAGAAGCTTACAAAGCTACAGACACAGAAAAGGTGCACGGAGACTAGACAAATGAGTCTGTAACTGTAACTGAAGCCAGACTGGACATGCTGAGAGAGGTGGTGAAAAAATGCAAATTAAGACGTTAGAAGGCGTCCTGAACAACTCTGATTACCCACTTCATGACATCTTTATGGAATATAAAGAGATACAGAAAATCTTTCATACCCACAGCCATCAGGCTTTTCAGTTCTCATAGCAGATGAGCTATGTCAGACATATGAATTTCCCCAAGATCAATAGTTATTCTTCCACAGCATGCCCTCACCCCCAACCGGTCGAGGTAGATGGCTGCCCCTCGCTGAGCCTGGTTCTGTCCGAGGTTTCTTCCTGTTCAAAGGGGAGTTTTTCCTTCTCACTGTCACCGAGTGCTCGCTCATAGGGGGCTGTCTGATTGTGGGGTTTTGTCTCTAGTAGAATATAAAGCGCCTTGAGCTTTATATTTGTTGCTATTTGCTGTGTTGCTATATAAATAAAATAAAATTGAATTGAATCGAGAATCTTGTTAGACTTTGCGAAATGGTTTGAACTGAATATTGTTCAGTACATCAGGAGTGAGAATTTGGTGAAATTGTAAGCAGTGGGCATGAAGGTTATGCTGTGAAAAATAGTGTAAAATGACCATTAGCACAGTTTGAATGAGGACCCACTGGGTGACCACAGGTTTCACTAAAATTAGACCAATACTAGAGGAGGACCAGCGATCCTTGTGGCTACGCTATGAGCTCATCCTTTGCTGGATAAGCTCAGAACTAATTGCATAGCTTTAGGCCAAAAAGTATTTCTAGCTAATATAAAGCTTAACCTACTTTGTTAGCTTTAAGTACCAAAGCTACCGGGTTCAAAGACTAATTAGTCAGGTTTACCCAAAAAAACCCACTTTGTTAGCTTTAGGCACAAGAACTGCTTGGCCTAGGAACAAACACTAACTGGTTAGGTTTAGGTTTACTTGGTTAGCTTTGACCATAAAGGCTCCTTAATTCGTTGCACCTTTCCCAAGCCTTTCAGATTTTGTAGCTTTATGAACAATAGGTATCAGGCTTGAGGCGAGATCGTGGTTTGGGTTCAAATACAGTCTTGTATGGCAGTAGACGTGTTCGCTTAATTATAACCATTACCAGGATTCTCAGTAGCACCCCACCCAATGTAAAGGTGAGAACAGACAGTTCAAATAGTTTCACGAGATCTCTTAATTAGCCAAATTAATGAGAGCTTTTATTTAATAGACTAGTGGGTGGATTTCAGAGGGAGGACAATTTCCTGTTGTAATAGCAGTGTATATTTTCACTTTTTTTTTTAACCCAAGTGGAGATTTTCTATTGTACTAATATTACATCTACTATTGCAGCTGTAATATTAGTACAACAGTAAACCATTATTTATATTTTAGCCCTTTTTGATATGTTTATCTTAAAGTAACCCAGTATAGCAATATAATAAATTTAAAAACAAACAAAAAAAACCAAAAACACATACAGTATAAAAACCACACCTTGCCTTACTTCAGGAATGTGGGTTAGGTTGACTAACTGAAGAACCCTTTAGTGCAACTGTGTAATCAGCTGTGTAACCCAGCCCTTGTAGCACACACACCAGTTCAGTCATGTTGTTTAGAAATGTTTGTTGGCACAAGAACACAATCACAGGTACACTTTCAGCTTTTATTGAAACGGTTCCAACACTTCTATTGCTTTGGTATTTGGGTGAGAAAGGTTCACCGACTTGAAGGAGAGGTTTCCAGGGCAAATTTGTAGGTACTCCAAATATTTACTAAATGCATGACTTGCTGTCCCACTTGATAAAACTTCAGGCAGATTGGAGCCTCCACTCCCACTTTCTTCATTATTTAAAAAGAAATCGATGTTTTCAGTTTGTTGTCGGCTTCTTTGCTTTTCCTCACCTCGTTTTTCCTCAGCACTACTGATTTATCCCATCTTCAGCGTTTGGCTCAGAGCTTTGGTTCACATTCTGTCCACCGTCAGAGTTTAAAGTCCAGTGACTCGCCGTCACATTTGGATAATGAACCGCATCGGTTGGCGTGTCAGGTGCTTGGCGTGTTGCCTTGACGCCACTGAATGAGGCATTTCCAAGAACATCAGTGTATGTGACAGCTTTAACGCTGGCAGGGTGCTTGGGCAGCCTGACTATGGCTGCAGTGTGATTGGTGAAAGAGTCGATGAGCTTCTTACCGTTTTTGTGTTTTACCATCACACGTTTGGCTCTCACGGAGCGGCTGGTGGAGGTGTTGAGCAGGATTGGCTTCACCGCAGCAGGGCTGTTTTTGTTGGGTGTCCCTGACTCTGATGCCAGCCTTGATGCAAACCTCAGGCGCCCTGGTGACCACAGATAAGCTGAGGAGACTATGTAAGATGCCGCTGCTGGATCTTGCAGTGGGTATTGCCACTGTAACTTGTTGCGAGCCTGCGCAGTCGTGTTTTTTGTGGACTTGAATCTCCGGAAAGTGTAGAGCCTGCTGGTATTTTTATCCAGTGTGACTGATTCAAAGTCTGTCTTTAAATGTGGTTTACAGGCTTCACAGCGTGGCTCATTTGGACCTGAAGTGGATGCGTTGCTGAAATCTGACTCAGTTTGACTGTGAATTCTGAAGCTTCTTAGTTGCCAGGCCTGTGGACTCCCGGCTTTAATACTAGCCTGCTGAAGGGTGGCAGATTTGTCTGGACCTCGAACTGAAAGTTTGGCTCCCTCAAGTGGCTGAGAGTCAGATCCTTCCAGACCATTTAGCGTTTTGTAGGTTCTGAACTGTCTGTCGTCGGGGCTTCTGTCCATGCCAGCGTCACTTTTAGGCATCAGTGGATGGACCTGCTTAAATTGTGATACGGACAGCGTGGGTGTTGTGAATTGGATTAAGGTGCTGGGTGAAGGTGAAGCATGTGTGGGGTTTCTCTCAGGCTTTATCGGCGCTGTCGGTATTGTTGTTGTCGGTGTTGGTGGTGTCTGTGGTGTTGTCGGTGTTGGTGGTGTCTGTGGTGTTGTCAGTGTTGGTGTTGATGATCCTCTTTGAAGAAAACTGTACTTTGGGAGCAGAGCAGGGTAAATACTTGAAACTTTAAACTTATTGTCCTTCACATTATCAAAGCTGTACTGTTTGGAGCTGGTTTGGTTTTTAAAAGTGGGAACAGCTGGCTTCTTCACATCTGGCCACAGAGGATTTTGAAACTCTCTGAAGCCATAGGTACTTTGTGCCGGTCCTCCTTGTTTGTAGTTGTGCGCCGAATCTCTTGTAGTTGTATTGATTTTGCTTACAGAAAGAGGTTTCTCACTTCTGGTGGCATACACAAGTCTGGAATTAACATAAGGTGCTGGGGAAAAACTCTCCACATTCTGGCTCTTTACTGCAGCAGGATGCAAAGCGACTTGAGGGGGAGAAGGTGCTGTGATGTGACGGGGAGGATGAAAGCTGGGGATGGGCTGGTATCTGTTCAAACCTTTCTGCATTTGACCATCATAGTGAGCCGCACCGGTGTGATGATACGGCAGGTTGGCATTAGCTTGCTTGGTTGGGTCTTTCATGTTATAAAAATTTGACCCAAATCTGCTGGAAGCTGGTGCATCAGAGGGCCTTTGCTTATCTGACACTGTGGCAGCACTGCTCAGTCCACTTAAAGCTCCTCGTCCATCACCTGTAACTTTGTTACCTGAGGTCTGGGGGCCCTTGAGAAGATACGCCTTCACCTTTTTGTGTCTGTGTGTCTCACTGCTGCTCTCTGAATCTGCCCCCTGGGTGAAATCTGTGATGGATGAGGTCAGTTTTTCCACGCTTGGGTTTCTTTTAATAACGGGGGTGTTTGAGCCGTCGCTGATTGATGTTACGCGAGGAGCCAGATGACTTCCAGAGCTGAAAAAATTGCTTGATTGACTCCCACTCAATGTGCTCTGTGCCCCAACTGCAGGAGACCCATTTATCTCTTTATAGGCACTGTAATGCCCCCTTGGAGTTTCCCAGTAAGCACCAGTGTGGGATGGAGAAAGTGAAAAATAAAATGATCTTCTAGCAGATTTATCTTCATCCATCTTTGAAGAGCCGCTCCTAGCAACCTGTCCCTCGCTGTAGAGCTTTGGAATATATTTCTGGTCCCAAATGTGTGAGAAACTCGAGCTTTGGTGACTGCCAGCTTTTTCTGGAGACTGTTTTCTAACAATCACTGAGTGGGAATCAGGAGAATTTCCAGTCGGGGTTTCTTTCTGAGAGCGCGCGTGGTTATTGTGCCAGGACTGCCAACTCGCTGAGCTTCGCCCTCCGTGCTGGGGAGACGATCGGCTGGTGAAAAAGCTGCTCGCTGGCCTCGCGCCATCTGCTCTGTGACCTCTCTGCACTTTGATTATTCTCTGCCCGTAATCAGGGCCGTTTTGGCCGTCACTGTAGATACCTTGTGTAAACTGGAAAGGTTTTGACTGTTGATCAATGACTGACGGGGTCCCTCTATGATTCCAGTTTGTCCCCGTTTCATCATTAGTTCCAGTGTAGAGTCCAGTTTCTGTTGACAGCAGACCAACAGAGGAGGGACGATGTTGGCTATATGGAGCATAAAGTTGTCTCGGCACATCATACGTCACTCCGTTGAACTTTTGGGTTGCTGTATGACTGGCTTCAAGTGGAACAGAAAGCAAATTATGATCAGCTGTTACTAAAAACATCTTTCACATATCAATTGTCAGATTTAAAGTTGTAGTAGGTGCAAAAGCCACGCTGTGTCTATAACTTAAAGAGGACCTGTTATAATTGCCAAAGTTTCACATGAGGACATCATCTCTACAAGTAACCCCTTTGAAAGCCCGCCCCACGCCCCCATTACACCGTTAAAACTTTATAAGTGTTTCATAATTATTAAAAGAAACATTTGCATGACTATATTCATCACTATGCTGGTAATAAGTGAACATTAGAGCAAAACATTAGCTAAACGCACTAATGCAAATTAAGTAAGGACATTGTTTGGCATTTATAGTGTGTGTCACTGACACACACACACATTATAAATGCATGGTCATGTTCGGCACACAGCTCCGGCTATAAGCTCAGGTCGCAATCACCTGCTGTTCAAACCTTCTGTTTGCCAGAGGCATCCAGTCAGAACACAGTTGGCTTATAGCGCTAAAACAGTACGTTTCAGAAAGTGAATGACCTGGCATCTAAAGAAATGGAGCTGGAACTGAACAGGGACATCTTAATAACAGAGTTCCTGGCTGTAATGTGATGTCATTGTCTTCCCTTAAATCATTCAAAATAGTTATTGCTAAAGAGGAACTCTTCTTAAAATAAAAGCCTTATCTAAACGAGCAGGAAACAGTTTAAGGCATGCCTGGGAAAATTTCACTTCTACCACCATTAAAACAACCAGCCAGCCGCATCTTTGTTTTAACAAGTGCTAACCCACGCGTCGCGGCACCCCGCAATAACCACTGGGATGAGCATTGGCCCAGTGGAAGCGCAGACACCCGCCTGCTTGTGCTCACCTCTCGCAGCATCTGAGCAGACGGTAAACAGCACGACAGCTGCACAGATCGGCACAAAGACAGAGAGTCTGGAGAGATAGGGACACATCCAAATGTGCTGCTTCAGTATGTGACAATTTAACCGCCGTCACACATAATCACAAGTGCTTTTCAGATGTATCTGCGCGTGCAGAAAACCCACAAAATACTGTGTAACATTTACCTCGGGTGGAAAGCAAAGTTGCCAAACATGATCAGCAGCTTCTGTCCAGCGTTGTTTGATTGCTAAAAGCTGCAGGGGTGCTGTTAGTCTGTGTGTTTTACTTGAGTCATGCAGGGGCCATAGCAGCTCTGCCGGTGCTTGACAGGCTGATTGGAGGCAATATATTTCACCTGGCCTCATGTGACCAACTTCCTGGAGCCATGAGTCATGGGGAATTTTTTTTTTTTTTTCTGGTTTCAGCAGATTTTCTCTTTTTGTTTTTTCTTACCCCTATTTACAGGCTGCAAATTTCTTCTCTAATTTACTCATCTGCTTTTAATTAAGACTAAAGTATATTCTAGTTATATTTTGCACACAGAGACAGGAGCAGGCCACTTTTGTTTTTGTTTATGTTTTTTTTTTTTAAATCAAAAGGTGAGTCACACATCCACAGAAAGCTTCAAACTGAGTTAAAAAAATATACTTTAATTTTTCTTAAATATATAACATTTTAAAAATAAATACATTCATTAAAACAATATATCTGTACATCACTGGCACCGAAAATGACCACTTTGGCGTCATAATTTCTCCATTTTTCCTCTCTCATTTGGGTGGAACAGCTACACAGTGGCCATTAAACAGGGAATCACAAAAAGAAATAAAAATGTTCACAGTGTCCATCATAGTCATCAAGTCCATTTTAAGAAGATCAGCCACTGACAGTAAATACTTCGTCACATTATCCAGGGTATCCGAGGCCACGTTCAGAACATGTTGCAGGACATCAGGGCGAGGGCCCTCAGCTCAGCAGAAGTCATACAGTTTTCTGAAAGAAAAGGAGAGCACGTTAGAAAACAGTGATCAGGTAACAGCTGTGCTGATGCTTAGATTGTGTTCCTTTAACATTAGGGAGGTTCTCCTAATAGATTCTGATCAGCTTCCAAGATTATTATTATTATTATTATTATTATTATTATTATTATTATTATTATTATTATTATTATTATTGGGAAAATGCACCTGCCAAGAACCTTATAGAATTAGAGGTTTGGTCAAACCAAACTTTAACTGGGTTTAGTTTTGATGTCTTTACCGCACTAATAATTTACTTTAAAAAGTCGCATATGATTTAGCTTTCCCCCCCTATGCGACTTATTTGGGACACTCTTCTTACAATCTGTGTAAACTCAACATTTCTACATCATGTTTTGAGTCTTACAGCCTGAACACTCCCTGGTTTCGTTGATACTTAGTCAAGGACAAATCTACTATTAAAGTATTTATAAACTATTTTCCATAATAAACAATCGGCTTCCTTCTCACCTTCGCTTCTCTGCTGCCCCTTGCCGCTTATCACTCGCCAAACTTTCCTCCAAGACCGCCGGAGCCTTCCGACTCTGGAGACCGCAGAAAACTCGCCCTCCTCGGCTGGAGTCCCGGCAGCTGTCGCCTCCTCCTCGTTGTTTTGAACTTGATCGTCCAGCTTGGGATCGTCGTCCTCCTTTTGGTCGAGGAGTCCCGCAGTCGTCAGCCGCTCCAGTGCGCACTCATCCACCCTCAACTCGGCTCTGATCTTCCCCTGATCGGAGATGGATGTGATGTGTCGGCACAGCGGGCAGACGATTATCCTGCCGGCCTCCAGAAGTGCCTCGCCGGGTCCCAGAGGACGGGACATAGCCAGGAGGCAGCTCTCGCAGAAGCTGTGCTTACACTGGAGCTCCCGGGGACACCGCCGACCTGCGTTGTAGGTCTGGTAACAGACACCGCACTCGAGTTCCTCTGTGCACATCTTGTTTTCTGATGCTGGCGTTTCTCCCTCAAAGTTTGAATGAATCCAGAGGTGAGCCGCTCTCGGCCTTTTATTGCCAGGGGGAAGGAGGGACTTGGATATCCTGCTGAAACGTAACCTTTATTATCCATAAACAACAACGTATGAGTCATAGGCTCTACACGTGATGCAATGACACAGAAATAGCACTGACGCGGCGAGGAGTAATACCATACACACCCACAGCAACGTGTGTATCTGCACAGTGCGCGACATTAAACACGAGGAGCTGGTTTTCATTCCCTGAATCACTCTTTATCTCTCACATGCACACGCTCCACTATCACTGACCCTGACTGTGCAGGTCACAACACGCAGGCGAGCGAGTTGTGTTTACCAAACAGCAGCGTTTCTAATGGCCCTACTGTATGAAGCCCCAGGGAGTGCTATCCAGAGTTCAGGGAAATGCGTTAAAGACATCAGATCAGACTCTTCCTTGTTATCTGCTTCTGCACACTACACAACTCAAACACACACACTTCCCTTTCACAAAGGGTGTGTGTGCATGATGTCAGCTCTTCCCTGTCCATGGCAAGTCCCAAACAATCCCTTAGCCCAGCCCTCGCTCCTTTCATGGAGATTTCCGCTGCTGCAGGCTGGGCCAAAAATCATAAACCCAGACGCGCTCTTATGCTCGCTGTTTCCGAGTGTGTGTGAGTTGTGTACTCTATTGTTCTTTTTTTCCCCCCTTCTTCCTTTTAGACCTTCCCGCTTTTGCCTCCTCCACTGAACTTACTGTAAGTGGTTTGTTTATATGAAGCATTTGGCCTCTTTGATTTTTCATTTTCAAAAATGATATTCAAAGTAAAACAGGTACCTGCCCAGTGAAGTCTGGAGTAAATGTGTAAGTACATGTGTTTAACCACAGACATTAAAACAGAGGCTCCAGTTACCAAGACTTGAAGCTGTTCTGATGATCCACCATATTACTAAAATACACTGTGTTGGGCTTTTCTTTGAATTGTCTGCCTGTGTGATAAACGAAACTGTCTCTGGCTGCTGCTGGTTGCCAATCCTGTCCCAAACAATAACACGCCCCTCAGAAATCCATGCTGTAAGCCATACAGAGCAAAGAAATGCAGCAGACGTGTGAGATGAGCAGTTCCCGCCACTGGCCCTCACCTGCCTGTTTAAACCCTGCACACATAAAAAAAAATGCAATAAAGGTAATAATTACACCCTAGTCCTTACTCGCTATTTTAAACCTCCAACATGCTGACTGCGTGGAAGCCTAATAACATAATGTGTAAGTAGAGTAGTGTAAGTCATGATCAAGAGACTCCAATCTGTCATTTTCTGTCTTTTGTGTCCTGGTTACCTTTACATCACCAAGGGTTTAATTACTGCTTAGCAAAGCCACAGAGGTGCCTTGGGGGGGGGGGGGGGGGGTGGGTAAAATCAGGTGAGATGGAGCGAAAACAAAAGGTTACCAGTCAGCCGAGCTCAGACACTCGCCTGGTTAATGTGCACACTGATGAGGAGACGTCTGTGCCAACATGAGAGGTACGGTCTGTACTTTTAAAGGAGAAGCTAACAAACTGAAACTGAGAGGGATGCGCAGCAGGTGAGTGGCTGTCTGATCCGTTTCACAGTTGTTATGATGGAGCGCTGCCAGTTACTCTGTGCACAGTGACAGCAAACCCACTGGCCCAGAAAAGGGTTCAGTTATGCGAGCAGAGCTGTCTTCTTCCACAGGCCTCCTTCACAACTTGTCTTTATATTCAGTGTAAGTTTTCATTCATTTAAATGCTCATGTTGATTCTTAAGTCCGCTTTCTGCTCTCAGTGTACGAATGTGCAGGCGACTTATTAAAGGAAAGGCTTCGGGTTGCCATGGAACGATTCAAAGGGGACCCCACGTGCTAAGCAACGGTCTCCCAGTCAGTGTGTGCGGGCTGCCTCGTCGTCGTCCCATGTGAGAATACAGATGCGAAAAGTATCAGTAAAACAAAACACCTTACTTTCATAAATCACAGATCACATGACGACAACAATGTTTCCTTGCTTCCTGTTTTATACGATTTACAGAACTGTGCAAAAGTCTCAAGCCATCCCTCATTTCTGTATATTTTGCTGCCAGGGAGCCAGACTTTTAGGAATTCTTTAAAGCGGTCTTGAGGAATAGTTCTCCAGACTTTCTGAAGGTCTTTGAAGCTTTTCTTTGGACACTGGCTGCTTTTTCCACTCATTTTCAGTCCAGTCCTTGTACCTGACCATTTTCAGTTGTTTTTGTATTATAAGCCACTTAACACTATCCTATCAATCAATCAAGCATAAAAATGGCACCTAAATCAAGGCACAAACCAGTGTTATGTCTATAAATAACAGAGAACTTAGCAAAGAACCCATTTTAAATGGTATCTTTAAGCACTTTGTTACCGGCGCCCTGTCACAAAAACACATCATTTGTTCCCTTTTCTTTAGTTGAATATATGAAAAATGCCAAAGATAACAGATTGACAGACATGAAATGGTATTCTGAACCTTCAGCTGATCCATCAACTGTTCACTGAAGCTCCATCAGAAATGGTCTCAGTGGAAGGGTGGCTGTCAAGAAACCGTTCTTGAGGAAGGGAAACAGGGAGGAAAGGCTGAGGTATGCCACATTACACAAGAACGGGACTGAAAATCAGTGGCAACAGTTCTGATGGAGCGATGAATCCAAACTTGGTTCAAGTTGTCATCAGTATGGATGGAGGAGGTCAGGAGAGCGGTACAACAGTGAGTGTCTCCAGCCATCTGTAAAACGGTGGAGGAGAATGTCCTCAAAGAACCCTGGAAAACGATTTCTGAAGACTACAAAATTACTGGTGCTCGCCTGTTTTTGCCTCACAGACTGTATTTGCACGTTTCAATAAACCGCTGCAACTAGTTCCTGTTTTCCTGGCAAAATATAAAGAGATGAAGCGTGGCTCAATATTTTGCATAGTACTCTACAGTTACAATGGTGGATGCTCCTAGAATACACGAGCATATGAGGTGAGCGTATGTACGTGTAATCCCTGTGAGCCAAAAGCTTCAAACTGCTCTAAACGCTCTGTTTCAGACACTTTTTTTCTACTCTTGGCTCAGTATGATGTCAAAGAGAGGGGTTATCCTTTTAAGGTCAAATCACTCTGTCTGAAGCCCCACCCACCTGCTGTTCAAACCTTCTGTTTACTACGAACAACCAATCAGAAGGAAGTTGGCGTAAAGTGAGGGTGGCCTCAAAGAGAGAGGAGGTGAATGGCTTCTTTCAGTCAGAGGAAGAACTTTGGGGCTGGACTCCCATCAAGTATTAAAAAAAATGCATTATTTGAAATGTAAAGTATGCAAAGCTACTCTAGTAGAGTCCCAGAATAAAAACACAGTGGAAACAAGCAGAATATTTACCCTAAACGTGACTTCTGGCAGCAACCTTTTATTGCACACAATGATTCAATCTCCACGTCTAACTAATGGCTGGAAAGCACAGCAGGGTATTTCCCAAAACGTGTTCTGATCTTTGAACCGTATCTTCAACTAAACATTTTATTTCACTCTCACAGACTCTGGTGTTAAAATGTTGGGCTGCCAGAGTCAGCAGTTTATTCAACATACCTCATGAAACGAGTCTTTGTGTTTAAGGTACACACAGATGATTTAAAATCACACTTCCATAAAGTTGCTGAATTCCAAGGTAGAAGAAAGCAGGTACGGGTGGGGGGGGGGGG
>JAVDPK010000694.1:511445-566539 GCA_034780415.1 Cichlasoma orientale
CCCCCCTCAACAGAACACTGTGTGTTGCATTGCTCTTAATCCTGAGTTAACCTTAATTCATTATGATGTCACTCTTCTTGCGCAATACATGCCATCTGTTTCCCCTAAGAGCCTCGTAATGCAGAAATGCCGATGCGAACTTTCGTAATGTTTTTTGAAAGAAAAAAAAGCTACTTTGAAGGGCTGAGGTGGAACAGGGCTGAGCTGGGAAAAGAGGACGTGCTCCAACAAACGCACACATGCACTAAAAAAAAAGAAAAAAAAGAATATGATACCGAGACTTATTACTTCCTTTCCTGATTCTTCGGTTTATTTTCCTCAGACTAGCACGCACTCTAGGGCAGAGGTGATTATGAGTCAGTGGGAGTGGGGATGGGGGGCTGGATGTGTGAGTGCTTAAATTGATTAATGCTGTGACTCATGAGCTGTGGAATCTGCTAATAAATGTTAAAGAAACAAAGCATCATGTTTGGGAGAGCAGATCCTGGAGTTTATGAGCACAAGTTTGTCTTTCAGTCTCACAGGAGTAGACATGAAGTTTTTCTTGAAGCTGTTTTCTCTTTACAGAATTTACCATCTTTAGTTAAAGAGTCATCCACGACTTGCCTCTTGCCAGTTTGGCTTCATCCACCCACTCTCCCCACCATGTCAGGGCATGTTGTCCCAGCACCCCTGCAGGGGGATCCCACTGCTCCTTCCACACTGAGCCATGGCACCAGTCCAGGGGAGCCCATGGATGTGGAATGTCCCATCTGCTACCAGGAGTATAACCACTACAATAAATGCCCCCGGATGTTGGAGTGTCTCCATGTTTTTTGCACCGAATGCCTCCAGAGGATCCAGCTCTGCCCCCCTGAAGCCTACAGCCCACAAGCCATCCCTTGCCCTCTCTGCCGCCATCTAACCCCACTGGAAACCGGAGATGCCCTCACCTTACCCTGCAACTCCCGCATCCTGTCCAGGCTGCCCCCTGTGGCCTTCCACCTGCCCGTGACCGCGACCTCTCGTCTGGCCACGGTCACCCAGAGAGTGGTGTTCTCCATGGAGGGCAACAACAGGGACGCACGCTTCATCATCCTGCCCACAGTCAGCCTGAGGGTGCAGCAGATGGACCCGGAGACGTCCTACGGCGCAGCGCCCGGCCTGGTGGGTGAAGAGGAGGTCATACAGCAGAGCAAGAAGACTCTGTTTTGTGTGCAGATCCTGGCAGTCATCTTCTGGGTGATGTTTGTGATCACCTGTGTGTTCGGAGTGGTGTTTGGGCCAAATTTCTTGAACAGGAAATTTTAAAAGGAGACCGAATTTATCTCCTCTTTGCTCTTATTACATCATGCCGTACTCTGCAAGAAATCCCAACTGCAAGCAAAGTAAGTTAAAGTTTATATAAACTGTTTATCTTGTAGTCAAATCATGTTTTTATTTATTAAAGTCGCTCCCTTATTCACAAGGGGTCCCCCAGCAGAGAGCTCAGCATTTTGGATTTGGCGGATTGTTTTTTATGCTGAATGTTCCTCCTGATTTAACTCCAAAGGGATTTGTGTCTCCTCCTGGTCTCGAACCAGCGACTTTTGGCATGTAAAAGCACTACAAGTGCGCTCTTTAACTCACTCACTGCAACTTCTTACTCTGTGATAGATTGGTAAAGAGTGCCCCCTAATGGTTAATTTCGAAACCTACGTAATTGTCTTTTTTAATTTTCAGCATTTTTTCTTTTTTAAATAATTTTTTTTCTTTCTCTCTGGGGTTTCTTTTATCACTCACACCATGCATATTATGTTTGATAATGTTATTTTACAGCGGGTGACTGTACTACCAAAAAATACATTAAATGAAGCTGGCCTCTGTAAGTCTTTTGCTTCGTGCAGGGTGTATATGTTTAGAAATCACTGAAAGTGGACCAACATTAATAGGCTACCTGTGAATGTGAATGTACATGTATTTATTTCATCAGTGTGCACTGATTTCTCTCATCTGTGATGTAAACTACAGCAAACATAATTGAGAATGCAAAAGTTTGAACTGTATCTTATATGGAAATTTTAGTACAAAGTTATAACAGTTTTTTCTTGGATGAATGCATCCACCCTTGAGATGGAGGAATATAATTTCTTTGTGCTTATTAGCTTTTTATGTTTGCTTTTGGGGGGGGGGGTGTAACGATTCATTTTGCAACAGCAACATTAACATTATAATAGGAGTACCCTCTGTATGTGTGGACATACTGAAAAAGGAGGATGAAGAAGGAGCTGCCAGGCTGGAGGAAAAGAGGAAGACCACAGAAGAGGTTCATGGATGTAGTGAAGGAGGACATGCAGAGGGTTGTTGTGACAGAGGAGGATGCTAGATTAGAAATAAAACATGAGTGCACTCAGTAATTGTTTGTCTTTTAACCTGGGTCTAAGCAAACATTGTGTTGATATATATTAGCTTCTTTTTTAATGTAATTTGCTAAAACTTAAAATATGCTTTGTGTTAATTAAAATCTTATCTTAAGGCCTGTATTCTTCTGTTTGCCACTGCTACCCTATTAAACATGTGATTTGCCACATTAGTGTATTTTATCTGCTCAGCGTCCAGGTTTCAGTTCATTTACAGTCTATAAGTATAGTGCTCCACACTATTTAACCATTTAACCAATCAATGGGAATAAAAACTCATAATTTAACACCATAGATTAAAAAAATCAAGAGATGAATTTGAATAAATATTCAAAAACACAAAAACGTATGAATGTGAGCTGAATGTGAGTGCCCGGATCTAAAACACCAGTAGATACGCTTTTATTTACCTACGTTAGAATAAAAATGTTGGGGAGGTTACGTAGGGAAAAAAAACCCCGAAGGGGCTACGTGTTTACGTCACACGCCGCGTTGGCTCGCAACAAGTGGTGAAAAGTTTTCAGACCCCCCTCCTCCCCTCCTGTATGTTTTTGTTGGGGGAAAAGTTGTTGGGAGTTGGGTCGTGTGAATGTAGCTTGTCGGTGTTTTTTCTTCGCCCCTCGGTTACAGGGGGAATGCGAGTTTTTACTTCGGTAAAGTCGAGCTTTCAGGCAGGGTTTTTTTTCTCTTCGCGTCCTCCGGCTCGGACCGAAAATCTCGGTGGCCCTCCTCATCGTTTCACCTCTGCCGTCGCGTTAGCCACCGAAGCTAGCTCCGCCGCCGCCAGCTAACTACCCCACAAAGTTATCGCTACCTCGCCTCACGGTGTGTGTGTGTGTGTGTGTGTTTCTCTCGGAAACTTCCAGGTCGGTAGGGAAAAAAAGCAACCGCAAACTGTAGAGATGGCGGAAACCAAAATAATTTATCATATCGACGAAGAGGAGACGCCGTATTTGGTGAAGATTCCCATTGCTGCCGAAAATATCACTTTGCTGGATTTTAAACAGGTCCTGAACAAGCCAAACTACAAATTCTTCTTCAAGTCTATGGACCAAGACTTCGGGTGAGCTGCTATGATTTTATTTTTGTCTTCCCTTCCTCTCTCTCTAATAGATGAGAGCTGTGTGCTTTGCATGCAAAATAAGGAGATTCATCCTGCAAATGTTAATGTAGGTACACAGTTTTGGAAAGCAGCACCTTTTTTTTGTTCCTGGAATCTTTGTTACTAACATGCATGATTAGTTTGGGAGAAAAGGGGAAAAATGCACGGCTGTTTGCATGTCTAAAATACACGCAATCCCATCTTGCGTGCAGTTGTGGTATATTTGACGCAGGGGGGGATAACTTATGGTTGAGGGAGACTTGAACATGCATGAAGCCAGCCGGTCTGGCCCCCATTCAACCGACACTGTTCCTTAATCAGAAAGTTATAATGACTCGTGATGAATATCCAAGTGCTTTTGCAAATACTAAAGATAGCCGTGTCGGCTGGGACATTTATCAGAAAACATCATCATTACAATGGGAGGCATTCCCTGTCCCTGCTGCTTTTCTTTGCCCTAATCCTCATGGCTCCCTCCCTCCCCTCCTTCAGTCCATCATCTGCTGAAATCCTCGCCTTTTCTTTCTTTCGGGTTTTGCCTCCCCTCTTTAACACTTTGGCCTGCCAGCCGTCCTTTCATTCCCCGACTTCCTCCCCCCCCCTCCCCCCAAACTAACCTCCCCCAGAAAGAGCCGTCTCCTCTCGTCTATCAATTTAATCTTGCTGTGTGTTTTCCTTTAGAGGAATGCATGTTTGTGGTTTATTCACCCAGTGAGAGACCCTTAAGGGCTTCTGTTAAATACATTGTAGTCTTGGATGAAGATTTTGTCTGGGCTATTTGCCTCTTTCACTCCGTTGGATGGCACCATCGGAGTCCGTGCCAAGCCAGTCCTAATACCAGTCCGGAGATGAAGTGGGATGTGTTGGCTTTTCACGGGGCTTTGACAGAGCTTTTGGACTGACATTAGCTGTCAACAGCAGCAACATCAGTAACCAATTTTTAGAGATCTGTTGTAAAAAAATACTATGCAGCTGGTCTAATCAGTACATGCACAACGAAACAAGTTGCAAAATGCAGTTTACTTAATGTAGTCGAGCCGTTTGCATTTTAGAATTTAAGCATAGACTGTATATGAAAGATGGAAAGTTTTTGGATGGATGGAGGAAAAAAAAATTTCAGGTCTGAAAAGTGAAGTCAAAGTTAAAATATCTTGAACTTCCATTCTTTGTAATAACAAGCAGGGGGACGACGACTCCTGGTTGCACAAAGAAGTTACGGTTCCCATTTTAGTCAAAAAGGATAAAGCACGGTATGCTTGCTGTTCTGGCCCTTGTGAATGGCTCCATACCTCAAAAGTTTGGCGTGGGTTCTTTGCTTCCAGCTTTAACTCCTCCTCCTCCAGCAGTGATGTGGACGTTCTGTGTGAGTGGTGACACCTGTTTTTCAGGAGAATACGACAGCGGGTACTCACGCCCTCAGCACTGGTATAAATGGTATGGAGCTGTGGCGACGTCACTGTTTTTGCGCCAAGCGACCGATGTGGCCAGCATAAATGACCCTTAGGGTGGGCCTTTCTTCTGTTTAACAACCCGCTGCTCTATGAGTAAGCAGCGTCCCTCAGTCCATCTGAACTGTGCTTCTGTGTAGCACCTATGACATAGCCCATGCAAGTTACTGACACTGTTACCAGCTTTTATACCTTTTGTGGGCTGCATCGTCTGTGATGTGTAGTTTAATTTCTAGGGAGGTGCATGTTCCAGAATAAGGTTTCAGAAGGAGTCGCATTTATGACGTACATATGGTGTAGATTTAATGCAGAGGTGCAAATCCACTGTCAGATAAACCGAGTGACCAATTTTTAGATCCAGGTTCAAAACCCTAATGCCTGATTTAGACTTGTGCATCGGTCCTACGTACGTAACCAGAAATCCCCTCTGAACCCTGCGCCATGACCTGATGCACACCTCTCCAGAAATGTAACTACACATCAGGTCGACACAGCCCACAAGGATTGTGTGTAGTGATAAGAAAACAACTTGATTGACTTGATGCTCTGCTCACTGACTAATTGTTTATTGTCTGCTGAATTTCCTTTCAAAAGCACCACAAACTGAAGCTACCAAAAATATCCATGAAGTTTGGACCTTTAACAAAAACTGAACATTATAAACAGTCCAGTGTTAGGATGCACCGCAGGCCTGATGTATTAGTTTTAGCTAGATGTACCTAAATGTGTGTGTGTGTGTGTGTGTGTGTGTGTGTCTGCAGCTGTTATGTGCACAGTCAGATCATTAGAGACCTTTTCAATCACCGTCTCTCTTTATTATTTTATCTTTACTAGACTTTCTAAGTTAGCTGTTAAATTAAGAGCTTGTCCCTGTGTAACCAGGCAACACATGATTATGTTTAGATCCTGTCTAGTTGTGTGACTAAAGGTCTCAAACTAGCCACCCTCTACAAGCTCTCTTATAGACTGTATGGCCTGTCTTTAAGGTAAATTGTACCGTCTGGCATCACACTCTCATTTGAATATCTCCAACTGAGTTCAGATGAAAAATTTCAAACATAGCTCTGAGTCAGCTGTCCAATCAAAGCAGGGACGCCCCCCCCACTCTCCGACCCAGGAGAGGAGTGTGTAATAGTGTGTATTTTCATTTGTCCTGGTACGAGGCCAGCTGTCGAGCAGATCTGTGTGTGTGTGTGGTGGTGGGGGAGCTCCATGGAGCAGAGCAGGCCAGGGCTGGTGCTGGGAACCTGGACCTGGACAGGGGCCATTTGCTGGGTGTCTACAGGGAGAAGAAAGGAGTGAAAGAACAGGGTGGTGTTCACTTAGTCACTGGATATTCTGCTGTATACAAGCGCTGTGAGAGGGGATCAGGGAGCTGTTTGAGTAAGATTAATTGTTAGAACAGCGATGCCGTGTTGAGAGTGAGGAATTTAATGGTAGCGAGGGACTTGGAGAATTGTAGTCGGCAGGGAAAAGCTTAAGTTAATCCAACAAGACTCGGCATATTTCGAGTTGTTTGTGCATTGTGTTCGAGGCATTTCGGAGTGTGTGTGAAATGACTTTCGACTGTGGTGTCTTGTTTGTTTGGAGGACAGAGGAATGAAGGCAGTTTTGCTCTCTGCAGACAGTTGGTGCATCTGTTCGTCTCCTGTCTAGGTGAATTATTGTAGTGCTGACAAAGTGTAATGGATGGAGGAAAAGATTTTTTTGCCATGTCAGTAGCCACATAGCCAGAGCTCTCAAAAGCTGCTGCAGATCCTCACCAGTGCCCACAACAATCCGGTCGTATGCTTGCACTCACCCTCAAAACCAGCTCTCAACAGCTGCTTACGTAGGCCCAGTGAAGCCTGACCAAGCCTCACACACTTAAAAGGAGGTACGTTGGCATGTGAAGCTGGAAAAAGGAGGCGGTTGAACAGTCAAGTGTCCTCTGTGTAGCACTTATGCCCAGCTCCGTCACTTGGAACTGCTGCATTAATGATGCAGGGAGAAAATAGGCAGCTGAAGCTGTGTGGTTGCCTCTCTGTAAACATGGAAATCTTGGATGGAGGAGGGGAAAACTGCCAGACGGATGTGTTGTCTTTAAAGAATTTAGACCGTGCTGGCTATTAATGTTAAGTAGCTGCTGTTATCTGTAATGGCTTTGCATGCAGATTTAGTTGACCAGGTTGTGTAATTCACAAGTAGGCACAAAAACTAAGTGTAGAGTGTGTGTTTTAGCTCATTGTGGTAAAAGAAGAAATTCCTCAGTGTCTGTGAAGCACATTTGTGATGTTTGTTGTTAGTGTGCTGATTCATGACTCCATGACTTGGGTGGTATTTTGGAAATAAGATTAGAAGTAGGATCCCAGTGATAAGCTTGTACTTACAAGTTTACTTTTAATGGAGCTAAATGAGTTAATGGCTGCTTTAATATTCATTTAAGCCACTAACAACACTGCAAAATTACATTTAGATCATCTTGGTGTACTTGCAGGGAAACTAAAGTCGTTAAGGGTATTGGCCTTTGTGTACGGCTAGAAAATCTGCATTGCATTGTGACTAAAAATCAGCTCCTGGGTCAGATGTATTCGCACTCTGCATTTGTGAGCATTTGAGCGTCTTGTTAAACTGAATCATGTTTTTTTTTTTTTTTTTTTTAAAGAATAAGTGCATTTTTGTTATTCCCACAGACATAACAAGAAAATTAATGAAATTGTGTCAAAGGAGGTAACAGAGGCTCATTGCCTTTACTGTACAGATCATCATCCCCAATGGCCTGTTCTGTAAAGAGCCAGGATAATTCAATACAGTTTAATTTATTTATATATATATATGTGCCAATTCACACCAGCAGCCACCTCAAGATGGTTTATATTGCAAGGTTAAGACTCTTCAGTATTAGAGGAAAAACCCAGACAATCAGAAGATAAGCGCTGGTGTGTGACTACAACTGTTCAAATGCCAAAGAAGCCAGTCCTAGGTAAGGGTTCCTCTATCTCCGCTGCACAGCCCATGCCACAAAGTACCCCCAAAGGGGAATGGATGAATCCAAAACATTTTTTTTATAATACAAGATGCCCCTATTTAATTTCAGTGCACTGAGAGAGTCTCTGCTGTATTTTTGGCCACACTAGTGTCTCTCCTCTGCTGTCACCAGACGTCAGAGGTGTTGTCCTGCTAGTTTGGCAGTACTAGTGAGGAATTTTGGTGTGTTATGTATTTAATTCCCTAGAATAACCAAAAACAGAAATTATTTGATCTTTAAACCATTTTTAAGGAATTTTTGGTGCCTCCCAGAGAGGTTCTAGCCAACCATGGAGGAACCGCTTCCTTTCAGATGGTCAGAAATGACCGGAAAATCTATACTTTTCTGACTCCATAGCCTTTACTCTTTATAGCCCCTTTCAGGGCTAGGGAAAAAAAACCCTTTAAACTGATTCTCATTTTTCTTTAGAAACAAGTACCTCAGGTTCAGTTGCATTGCTGTCTGTCTTTGCCAGGAAAAGCTTAAGCAGGCAACTCATTACTTGACAGCCATCCTTTAAATGTCCCTCTAATGTTTTTGGTGAAATCATTTTAAATATGAGTGCGATCTGCTGCAGCTGCATTGATGTGGTTGTAAGCTGATGATTTACCCAGATGGTTTTTGGAACTAAACCTGGCATTTTGATTTGGTGCAGCTGTGTTGTTTTCATAGTCTCATGTATTTTATCTGATGTGTCAGTAATGTAAAGTGTTTACTTCTCCTGCACTTTCACTTTTTCCTTCATGATTTAATGTAGTTTTCAGCCCTCATTTCGCCACTGTACCATACAGAGCACACATATGCCATAATGTCAGAAAAGCATGACAGTTCAAGCTGACTAAACCTCCCTCTGCGTCTCTGTTCTTCAGGGTGGTGAAGGAAGAGATTTCCGACGATAGCGCCAAGTTGCCATGTTTCAACGGCAGAGTGGTGTCATGGGTAAGAGATGATAAACTTGCTGTATATTTTCTTTTTAAAACAGGAGTGGAAACATACATATTTCCCTAGTAACCTTTTCCCCCATAATTTCCTCTTGAGGCTTGTCTGAAAATGTCAAGACTTAACTTTAATCTCAAGAATTAGCCAACATCATCATCAGCCAGAGGGTGTTTGCAGAAACCACCTCTTCGTTTTCCCGTCTCTTCCTCCAGACCTCCCTCAGACTCTCAGACTTTTCTAACCAGCAGCAGTAAAATGAAGTAATTAGATTTCAGATTTTTAGCCATTAGCTTTGCATAATTACATGTCATCAGAGAGTTTGCACATCTGGTCCGGACTTGCTCTTTGGTGAATGTTTGGAAACTTGGAAATCATCTCCAGAAAAAGTGGGAAACCTGAACTAGAGTAACTGTCCACCCAGGTGAAAACAGGCGGAAACAGACTCAGCAGATGTATAGGAAAAATGTTCTTGGAGCTTTATCAAGAGTCTGAGTCACTGGTAGTTTAGCTGGACTGTTAGTCTCAGGCTTCAATAAATCTCTTGTTGCTCGAGAATCAAGCCCCTTGATCCTCCCTTTTTCTTTGCATGATATTTTGTTTCCTTTTTAGAACATTTTAAAGAGATTTCACAAATGATGAAAGCATGAGGGGCACATATGTCTGTGTAGGTTCAGTCATCCAGGTCATAGCAGTCTCTGGAGCTTGAAAAAAGGCAACTGGACTACTCTAGGTGTCCGAAAGGCTTCTTCAGTTCTAAAATCAAATGGTGGAGAAGAACTGAAGAAGCCTTTCGGATGAGAGGTGAAATGTCTTCAAGAAACTTCCAGCAGCTTTTTTTCAAGCTTCAGAGACATGAGAGGCACATTTTCTGTCTGTATTATGCTGGGGTTCACCTGGAAAGAGGCGTGCAGTAAGGGTGATACATTTCTTCCATTTAATGAGACAGAGACCCTTATAAATATTTTCCATCGTAGCGATCCTTCCATGCAGCTTGAGAGGTGCCTTTTTTGTGCTGGTTTTTGCAGGCAGCCCTAGTGTGATATTAAATTAAGTCAAATAACTGGGAATATATAATATACTCAGGTGGTACCACCATTACAGTTGTTTTTCAGGAGTTTTAACACTGAGATCAGTAGAGATGATGTGCTGGGCTGCTTTATAATCAGAGGTATTTTTAGTGTTGTGCCCTCTGCCCTGTCTGCAGATTCAAAGGCTACAGAAATAGAAACAACCAGTTTATTAGATGAATATAATGTAATCTAGTGCAGCAGTTCTTCAATAAAATTACAGCCTAAAATCCATCCATCAATCTTCTGCTGTTTATCTGGGTCTGGGTGGTGGGAGCAGCAGTCTCAAGGAGAAACGCTCAGACCTCCCTCTCCCTGGCTACCTGGTCTAGCTCTTCCAAGGGGACACCAAGGTGGTTCCAAACCAGCTGATAGCCCTTTTCCACTGACGCGGTGCCAGTGCCAACTGCTCGAACCGTTCAGCGCTTTTTCCACTGCGAACTCACTCGGTTCTCGGCCAAAAAATCGGTTCCGTTTCAGCACCATAAACTAGCTGGTCTGGAATCAAGGAACGGGTGATGCAAGCGGCAGAAGGGCGTGGCTCTGGCATCTCGACGTAAAGTTTTCCACCGCCATTTCACTGCGCTTTTCACGGCCGTGAATTAGGTTCGGCCCTAAGGCTGAACTTACTGCTTAGCATCAGTTCATAACAGGTTAAAGCTCATAATCGCTGTATGTGACTATACAGCGATCCCTCACCTATCATGGCGGTTACGTTCCAGAGACCTCCGCCATAGGTGAAAATCCGCGAAGTAGCGGCATTATATTTATTTTGTTATTATATATTAAGGCTTTAGAAACCTTCCCACACTCCTATAAACCTTTTGCACTCTCTTACTACAATTTGAATGATAAAGATGAGTTATTTAGCTGTGTAGTACTGATGGCGATGAAAGTGGTGCAGTATCTTTGCCCTCGGCCATATATATATATATATATATATATATATATACACACACACTGCAATACAGAATTAGATATATTTAAAAATGAAAAAAGAAGAAATAAAGTTTTCAAAAGGGGAGCGTGTTCTGCCATGTTTGTGCTCTTCGGCTTCCATTTCCGGATGAGGAACTGCCCACATACGTAAAGGATCAGCTCGCAAAGCAGTGGAAACGCAGGCTCGTTCTTAAGGTGTTTGCTGGTTTCTTGGAACCAGCACCATCACCGGCACGAGCACCAGCACCTTGCCAGATGAAACGTGGTATGGGAGATGTAATCTTTGCAGTGTTTTCTGGGTTTGCCCTGGGTCTTTGTCCCAGTAGAATGTGCCTGAAACACATTACATAGGAAGCATCCTAGTCAGATCTCCCTGAATCACCTCAACTGGATCCTTTCAGTGTGCAGGAGTAGCAGGTCTACTTTGAACCCCTCTCGAACAATCAGTCTTCACACCTTATCTCTATGGCTGAACGCAGCCACCCGTCGGAGGAAGCTCATTTCCTTCCACTTGTGTCTGCCCTCTTGTTCTTTCAGTGAGTGACCACAGCTGAGGGCCATAGGGCAGGGTAGGAACGTAGATCGACCGGTAGATCAACAGCTTTGCTTTCAAGCTCAGCTCGCTCTTCACAACAGCGGACTGGTGTAGCATCTGCATCACTGCTGACACAGCACCAGTCTGTCTGTCAGTCTCATCCTCCACTCTCACCTCACTTGTGAGCAGGACTCCTTAAACTCCCCCGCTTGGGGCAATCCACCCTTTTCTGACTGAGAACCATGGCCTCCGAGTTGGAGGTGCAGATTCTTAAAGCTCAATCTAAATAATAGACCTAGATGAACCCTGAGTGTTCATCTTACGCAGTGCCAACAACCCGTACTTGGGTTAAGAAAAACTGAGGCTCAAATCTGGATGGGATGGCTGCAGGTCCTTATAAAGTCTTTATCTTAAATACACATAAAAGGCCTTAATTATTTTTGTCTTCAATTCATTTTGAATGTGTCTTAAATGTTTTTAGTAAACTCACAGCTAAAAGTTCTACCAGCAGTGTTGCTATTTTCACCTCGTCTACAGATTTATATCCTACAATGTGACTGCATTGTTAAGCTGAGCTGTTTTGGAGCAACTGGACTCCCAATTTAGAAGGCTATACCAGCAGGAGAGCATGTATCACGGCTGTTTACATGCCGCAATGAGTGATTTTAGCCTTCTGGAAACAGGTAGACCAGTATTAGGTACAAATTCGGCAGATGCTTATAATTTAATACATGCAAACATTTAAATGAACATGTCAAGATTAAAAAAAGCATTTCTGAGTTTGCCAAACAAATCACGAAGGAAGCAAATGTTTCTCCGATTGTGTTAACTGATACTAGAACTGAGCTGCACGCAGCACAGCTTGTTAGCAGTTACAGCACAGCGAGTTGCCAGGTACAGATTTCATACTTTCCATTTCTTTTGGTAGAAGACCCAGTTGTTGTACTCCACCCTGTGGTTTGCATTTGAATAGAGACAAAACACTGAGACTTGGCCTAGATAAGAAGGGTTGGGGCTGAAGCATCTGTTAAGTGCATAAGAACTAAAAGAGAAGGGGAACAAAGCTCAGGCACCAGAGGGACTGATATGCGATCTGCACGGCGAGGCGGATGAAGGGATCCCAGAAGATGAGTGTTTCATAGTTGCATAGCTATCAATGGAGAGGGAAGAGCAGGGAGTGACTCTGCAAAGTGGGCGAACATGTTTGTGGACACCATTTGGTTTAGTTATGTTGACAGGAAATGCAAAGCTTGTTTATATGAAGTCACTGAATGCACCAAACTTCCCAAACTCTGGAGCTCATGTGAAGTTTATAATAGGAAACGTTATGTGTGGGCTCTGCAGTGATGATAAAAAGCCTGAACTTTATTTCTTTACACCAACATTTCTTCCCTCTCTGTGTTTCTATGGTTCATGTAATTGGAAGCTATATGCCATTCATCCAAATTGTTGGTGTGTGTGTGTGTGTGTGTGTGTGTGTGTGGACACTTGTTGTATAATGAAGAAAGACAGGTTAAGTGTAGGATAGCGTTTCAGTTTGCCCTTGAGACGCTCATCTGAAAGAGTACTGTGCTTGTGTGTCAAAGTAATTGACACACAAGCACAGTACTGTTTTTTTTGTTTGTTTGTTTTGTTTTGTTTTTCCTCCTTCTACCCTCCACCTCCCTCCTTTTCCTCCTTTCATTCCTGTTTCACCCTCTCATCTCTCTGCCTTCTCTTACTTTCTGCCAGTTTCTCACCACTGCACATACTTGGCTACTTTTTTCCTAATACTTTCCATCCAGCTTCCCTCGACCTTTACCTCAGGCTCTTCTTCTTTTTTTCTTTTTTTTTTTTTTGGTCTCTAAATCTCTTATTTTTGTTCCTTTTATCCATCAGTTGGTCTCTTCAGACACTCCAGCAGCAGAGCCTCCAGTGGCAGTGGTCCCCCCTGTGGAAACAACTACCCAGCCTTTGCCCCCTCCGCCACCCCTTCCACCCCCACCTGCAGAAAGGACCGGGGGCATTGGGGACTCCAGACCACCTTCTTTCCAGTAAGCAAAGCACATGCACACACACTCTCAAGTCAATCATTTACTGTATGCTTGCCTGAAGCTTTTGCAACACCCTTGTGCTTCTCTGATAGTTTTAATCAGAAACTGTAACGTTACCTGAATCGGGATTATGCACAAACACGTAACCTCATTTGAAACCGATCTTAGCCGGGGCCACACTTGTTATTAAAATGAGGAAAAGCTTTCAAACCTCATGTAGATGGATCTGATTTAAAGCGTTCCCTAATACAGTTTGAGAATGGTTTTGGCATATTCAAGAGCTTCCATTGCAAAGTGCTTTGAAATACTATTAAGTCTGAAATCTGGGCTGCTTTTGGAGTCACTGCAGCAAACCATAACCTCACCATATTAAGTTCATATGGCAAATGTGTCAGCCAACAGTTTCCCAGTCAGTATTTTTGGTTTAACTGTGTTTTTGAAATGTCTGCTAATAGCAGTGCAATAGCTGGTCCCTCATGTTGTTTGCTGTTAGGTGCTGGGCAGGTATTGTACAGTGGGTTTATCAGAATCTGGGTTGAGACGAAGGCTAGTTTGCAGCTGAAAACCCAAAACAATGAGCTGAATGAGGCATAAAAACTCTTGAGCTAACTGAAGTCAGGTGGTGAGGCATTTCTCACCTCACATGTAGTCATTTAATCTTTGAAACCCCCCCAAAATTGTAATTAGGGCAGTTTTTTTTTAAAAGTAAGAATGCAGTTTGAATTTTAAAATGAAGTAACTAATAATTATTTGTGTCCAAGTCATTTATTTACTTGCTTACTTGCACACGTGCACACAGAAGGTTAAAGTGTGATTTGAGAGGTGGGGGATCAGGCGCGGTGGTGCAGTGTGGGATCCAAAAGAATCCAGCCGATTTTTTCCAGTAGATTTTGCTGCTCTTTGTGGATTTAGTCTGGTTTAGGGGTCGAGTAGTTTCGCTCCCATCAGTTCAGCTTCAGATTCCTGTCATGCGCTTGGATGTCGTCTTTGGCTTCAGGAATGTGGCCCGGTGATTTTTAAATCTAATTTCAGACTAAATCATTTCTTTTTAACTTTCTTAGATGTGCGTTTTGCCATCAGTGGAGAATTAACCAGATTAGTTTTTCTCACCATGATGTGTTTGGAGCTGGACCATCACCTTACTGCTCATACTTTAAAACTCAGACAAAATCTTCCTATTGTTGGGTCTCATACTGTCGCTGAGGAGAAGTCTTAGTGTAACCAGCTGGTGGGTGTGATCCAGGGTTCTTAATGCTGATGACTCAGTGAGAGTTAGCAGCCTTTATTAGCTTATTGTGGATGTATTATCAGTGTATATATATTAGACCATTAAGCAATGAGAAACTGCAATATTGAAATTCAAAATTTTTAAACATTAAAAGAAAAAGAAAAAATGCTTAAACAACCACTGAATTATGGCTCCCATAAATCCAGTATTAGTTGTGCTTTGAAGTTTTTGTAGTTATGATTTATGGAGTGAGTGTGGGCGGGCAGTGGGTTTGAATGCTAAAGACAAGCTAATTATCATTCAGGCTGACCGTGTTGCTGTACGCTCAGCTTAAAAAAGAAGAAATCCAGGTGAATGGTGGACAAAATGAAACGCTTACTAAAATTACACTAGTGTAATTGGACGTGCTGATGGAACATGTTGCCATCTTTTGTGTCCAAACATTGTTTTCGATGTCTTGGTCATCACATGAAGCTGTGCTAATAGTGGACCAGTGAATGTTTCAGGCCGTTTCTCTGTTTCATGGATGTTAAGATCTGCTGTTGCACTGTATTATGTCAGAGGCCTCATTAAAGTGACACTTATTTAACCAGCAACTTTAATGCAAGCAGCATGAGTTGTTTAGAGCCACTTTTGGTGGGCAAAGAATGCTTTAAACTTGTATTAAGATGTTGATTTTGTATTTAAAGTGGAACTATTCTGCTTATTCTCTATATTTATATTCTTAGAGTCTGGAAGGATCTTATACTCACCCCTGGTGCAGCTCCTCGTTTCATCCAAAGTCCTTCTAAAAGAAAGTCTCACACTTCCACAGCCATCTTGAAATCTCTCAGGACGCTTATTTGAACAATTATACAGTTATCATTAAATAATTATTGTTAATAATTAATGTAAATGTGTAAATATGAAAAAAAAATACAGAAAAGAGCAATACGTTCCCTTTAACTGCAGAGTAGTCTAGAGCTTGATGGATGGACCGATATCGGCTGATTCTAGTTCATTACTGATAAACATGTCTCCTGGCGAATACGTCCTAACAGCAAAATGTCTGCAGAAATGTGAACAAGATGTTTGAGATAACTTGGGGTAAAAAAATGCCTCTTTACAAGTTTGTCCACCAGAAAACAATGACAAGCTGTCTTTTGACTGTTAAAATACCCTGGAAATAATCACAGTTCTTTAAACAGCAGATTAAATGCTCCTTATTGGTCAACTACTTATTTTATCAGTCATGAAATAATTTTTTTTTAAGTAACTGGAAGCACTTACTACTTTGCTTTGTTTATTTATTTATTTGGGGCCCCACTTGTATAATGTGTCAGGTTTAATTAGGCCCGTTTTCATCTGGGGGAAGCTGTTAGACATTAGGAGAGAAAAATAGACAAAACAACATTAAAAGAGCAGGTAATTAAAGGAAGGGCACGTACTTTCTAGACTACTCAAGACGCACACATGCATAACGTTTAAAAAAATATTTATGTAGTTAGAAATGCTTTTTAAGTTGTAAACGGTGATTACTGCAAATTCAGTGTTGAAATTCGGTCATGCTCTAATTCTGCCTGTAATTGTGCTCGTTTTACAGCCCCAATGCAACAGGCAGCGTGGAGACTTTGGACGACCAGACTGAAACCGAGTCTGTAGTTTCTTTCAGGAGAGAGAGGCCTCGGCACAGAGAGAGCATGGAACAGCACGGTGAGAAATGGCGTATCACGTTGCTGATGAAAAACATCTTTTTAACACAGTATCCTATCAAGATTTGGCGCGCCTCCACCTTCCAGACACTAAATGCGAGTTGATATAATCGGGGGGGGGGGGGTGCTGAGAAGTGAGGAATGTTTGTAATCTAGGTAAACTCTGACTCGAGCAAACATGAAAATTCACGTTGATTATTTTCTCTCTCGTCTCTGGGGACCCTCATGCGACGTCCCAGGCCCTCGTATGAACGGCCAGAGTCGTCTGGAGCGCCACCTGGCGGGATATGAAAGCTCCAGCACCGTGATGAGCAGCGAGCTCGAAACGACCAGCTTCTGCGACTCCGAGGACGACGACACCATGAGCAGGTGAGAAAACGATGAAAGTTACTGGGAGAGATTTTCAGTTTACTAAGGAATTCGAACCTCTAAATGTAGCATGCATCCCACAGTGGAGAAACGGGCTAATGTGAGAAAACATTTAACATGGTTGTCATGGTAGTTGTTGAGGGAAGACACAAAAGAGGTGAGCCTGTTAAAGGTTTATGAGCTTTAACTCTCCTCTGACCTTTACACCTTTTGTTGAACTTGTAGGTTCAGCAGTGCAACAGAACAGAGCACAGCCTCGAGGCTTCTTAAACGCCACCGTCGACGGAGGAAACAGCGCCCCCCACGGCTGGAGAGGGTGCATACAGAACACTTATTTGTGCAAACTTTTATGGATCCCCCCCCCCCCCTTCTATCCCTACTGTGTTTAAATATATTGTAGTGTAATGTTATTGTTTCCTTCTCCAGGCTTCCTCCTTCAGCAGTGTTACAGATTCCACGATGTCCCTGAACATCATCACCGTCACTCTCAACATGGGTCTGTACTCTCCTCGTGTGTTTTTGGCTTTCAGTTTGTTTGAGATGTGCAGACTTCAGTACCGCGGTTCAGCCTTTTAAACACGTATCTCAGGTTCTTTTTTTGACAAGTGTTTACCTCATCTGAACGCCATTGTGATTCCTCAACCATACAGAGAAGTACAACTTCCTCGGTATCAGCATAGTGGGTCAGAGCAACGAAAGGGGGGATGGAGGCATCTACATTGGCTCCATCATGAAGGGAGGAGCTGTGGCTGCTGATGGACGCATTGAACCCGGTGACATGCTGCTGCAGGTGAGGAGGAATGATGGCTTAATCCTATATAAATGACAGTGATTAGTTTTTTTTACTTGCTGCTGAGATGGTTTCTGGATGAAATGGTAGTATAGTTGTATGGTTCTGAGATGTTCTGGGTCCCATTTGAGGAGCTTTTCCAGTCAGCGATTCCAGTCCAGATCAGTTTGTTCACTTCGGTTGTAATTCATTCCTTGTCTATATTATTATTGTTATTATTATCAACAAGCTGGAACAAGTAAATTACTCACATGTTTCTGTTTGAAATGTCTTTGATTCATCAACTACCAAAACAGTTGGTTGTTATTGTTCATCATCAGTAACAACAGGCAATTTGAATCTGCTTATGAGTCTAAATAAACTCTTTTTCTTATGCCTCATTATCCCCACCCCCGCCTCCAAGGTGAATGACATCAATTTTGAGAATATGAGTAACGACGACGCAGTGCGGGTCCTGAGAGAGATTGTACACAAGCCAGGGTAAGCTTGTTTTTTTCTCTTTAGATGTTCACAACTGTTTACAGGTTTTATCTTGTCAACATCTAAGCATTGGTTGCAATCAGAGATGGGTGATGTAGCCTAAAAGTTATACCACAATATGCATTCCTCCATTCAAGAAAATGTGCGATAATGATGTTTCTGATGTAGAAAAACATACTGAACAGGCACCAGCACTTATAAGTGTAAGTAAATGAAGGGCATTTTCCATCCTTTTTTTTCCCCCAATGAGCTCCTGTCACTGATGACACACTTCCTAATTTGAAGTATGAATCTATTGAAACAAGGTGGCAGCAGCAGCATTATAATGCAATAGTAGTGACACAGCATTAAAGTCAAATGTAAGTACAAAAGTAACCTAGGCATTATGTTCCAGTGTTTTCCCTGGAAATTTTAAGTAAAAGTAAAAAAAAAAATAACAATAATTAAAGTGAGTTAACTTTGTAACACTTCAGCAGCTGCACAGTATTGTCACATAATAGCACTGAAAATATTTTGTACCTGGGATGTTGTAGCTTGGGTTGAACTTCTTAACCGGCTGCTTAAATTCCTGCTTTTCCACCGTGAAAATACATCAATAATTTCCATCCACCGTTTGCGCCTCCTGTCATATGGAGTGCAACTAGCGAGTGCTCCAGTGATGCTCAGTGCAGTCATTTGTTTACATTTGGGTCGTACCAGCTGTTGGCGTCTGATCCTTTGTAGCCTGGTTGTAGTCAGCAGTGTGTGTTTTTTGCTTCAAGTGGTGAAACACGTTTGTTGTTTGCACCTTCAGTGGGAACCGCTTCCTTGTGTGTTTTGCAAAGTGCTGTGCTTTGTTGGAGGTTGTTGACATAACTCCCCTTTCAGGTACTAAATCGTCATCAGAGGCTGATGTGAGGCTCTCTCAGATGTGCCCGAGCTTGTTTTGTTGTTGTGTGCACTAGGGAATACAAACGCATGCCGTTGCTATAGCAGTGATATAATGACATTTTGGTATCACCTAACGGTTTACAACAGTGTAATATATGATGTGGCGCAGCCCTAGTTGTGATGTTTGCGTACTCTCTTGCAGGCCCATCATCCTCACAGTGGCTAAGTGCTGGGACCCTTCTCCTCAGGGCTACTTCACTCTGCCTCGCAGTACGTACAGCTCTGCCTCTCACACAGAACACATGTTTGGGTCAGTAACTGTTACCTAATTGTTTCTGTTTCTACCCCCGCAGATGAACCGGTCCGACCCATTGACCCCGCAGCATGGGTTAGTCACTCCGTGGCTATGACCGGGGTTTACCCTCCCTACCCAGGCAGCTCCTCCCTCAGCACCATCACATCCTCCTCCTCCGTCACCGAGACTGAACGTGAGAGCCTTTATCAGTCTCCGTAATTACCTCACTTATATGTGCTGTAATTAACCTCCCCTTCAGTCTCAGCCCTTTCATAGCTGCATATTATTTTCATTAAACTGTATTCTCCATGTCTAAATCTTGTCTAGTTTCATATACAGACTCATGATAGTCACGGCCTGAATGATGTTCATTATTGTGAAGTATCTTTTTCCCTTCTTCAGTCTGTGTTCATCTTTGTCTCCCAACAACACTGGCACAGGAGTCGTTTTTCACATCTGTCTTTCTGCTTTTGTCACGGCTGTTATGTGATAAATGACGTCTGCTGCTTTCCTGCTTTTGATCTCTTTGAACTTCCACTCCTTACATTCTTGTTTTTGGCCCCGTTCTGATTTCATCTGTCATGCTTTCTTTCACTTTTCCCCTCCTGAGAGTTTCCTTAAGCACTCTCTTATCCCTCTCCAGGTTTTGATGACTTTAACTTATCACTGCACTCTGACATGGCATCAGTCGCCAAAGCCATGGCCTCGCCAGAGTCGGGCCTGGAAGTCAGGGACCGCATGTGGCTTAAAATCACCATCCCCAACGCTTTCCTAGGTAAGACAAAACCTGGAAACGAGGCAAGAAAGACTACACTCGTTCCATGAACTTTTTGTGGCTCACAGGACTTTACAGGGCAGGCATTATGTTCACAGAATTAAAACCGTGTGACTTGTGGGAGGAAAAACCCCTCAAGTACAAACGTGAATGCCTGTTTTGAATGAAAACATGTGTTAAATTGGAATCGCATGCAGCTGAATCACAAGGAATAATTACTACGTGTTTGTCGAGGTTGTGCTTTTTAAAATGAAAATTTGTGTTGTATTCAGTCTCTTATTTATTTTTATTACATTTAAATGTACTTAATGTACTCAGCAGCTTACAGGCAGACCTCAGGAGTCTATATTTTTCTGTCAGAGGTGTGAATTCACCTGGATCATTTTGAGCTTGTTGTTTTCCTGCTAAATTCCTCTCAAAGATATCAATAATACAATCAGCTGGTTAGATTTTCACTCGGCTACTTTAGGGATATCAGGCAGAAGTAAATCCAGCATCGGTAATGTTTGAAATTCCCCACACAGATACATGAATCAGTGCTCTGCATACATCACACCACAAACCCTTCCCTTTAAAACAAACCCCCAAACGCACTGTAAGCAAATTATCAACATGCAGTCACAGCGAGATTACAGACGCGGGAAAGTTCAGTATAAATCAGCGTATTAGCAATAAAATGTAAAACCACACCCAGCCACATGCTCTCTGGCAGATTGTCACAAAGTCTTTAGCTGTGTGGTGTTGTATATTTGGTGTTGTTGCTCTTTACTGCAGCTTTTATAGTGCTGCACTTAAAGTACAATCTTTTTTTAAAATAAATTCCTGTTAAATTGCTGTTTCCCCCATTTCTTACGGATATTTTTATATTCGTTGCTGACAGTGAGATGCATACCCCTAACATGGGGTGTGTGTGTGTGTGTGTATTTTATATATATAATAGAATAATACACATAATACACATATATGTATATGAAATGCGCACAATGGATGTGGCACAAAGGTGGCTCTCTTTTTACCTGGCTAAATCACCATGAACATAACCTGGTTGGGAGCAGGTTATGTTCATGGTGTCAGTTTAAAATCTGCTGGAAGTGCCACACTTTCACAGATGCTTTTATTAACAGCATGTTTTAAAAACAATTTAGATTCTGTGCTGAGGGAATATGTGCAGCCTGTTATTGCATACCTCACTCACACCACCCAAAGAGGCCCAGCTGTAAAGTTACTGGAATTGCAGCTACTAGAACAAAGAACACACAAAGAATACAGTACTGTGCAAAAGTACCTATCTTATTTAGAATTAATTGTTTTTTGTTAGGAAAATGGGAAATGGGTGCAGTGATTTATTGAGTTTTTAGTATTACATGGAAATAAAAACAGTTTGTATAATTCTAACAAGCTTGAAAGTCAATATTTGGTGTGACGACCTTTATTCTGCAACACAGTCTGAGGCAGCTTTCTGTCATTTCTTTAAGTAGTCTTCAGAAACAGTTCTCCAGGCTTCTTGAAGGACATTCAAAGCTCTTCTTTGGATGTTGGCTGCCTTTTGCCTTGTTCTTTGTCAAGATGATCCCTCACTGCTTCAGTAACGTTGAGGTTCAGGCTGTTGTGGGTTTTTGCAGCCGCAAACCATGACAGAGCCTCCAGCGTATTTTACAGTTGGCTGTAGACGCTCACTGTTGACCTCTTCTGTACACACGGATAATTGAACCAAAAAAATTCAAATTTGAATTCATCACTCCATCACACCATTAATCTCTGGTCTTATTTGCAACAATGTGCCTTTTACTGTTATATTTATTTTCTTTACAGATGTTAATCACCATTTTATCATCATCATCTGATAATGTCTGATTGGAGTAGGGGGACACTCACATGGATGGTTTTGTGTAGAAGAAGAGTCATTGAGAGAGCCTGAAACAGAAAGCCGGGCTTAACTGAGAAAGTTATTATGCCGTTGTGATACTCATCATCTCCAGCTTTAGTTTTAGGTTTTGTCAAGCCAGCTAATGCAAAGAAAGCCTGGCTGTGTTGGAACACAGCCAGGCTTTGCTTTAAGTGACACAGACCACCTTGTAGTCCTTTGTAGTAGATTGTGCGCTTTCATTCATGAGTGTACACATTATGCATTTCATGTTTTTTCTTTGGGACAAAATGTTTCTTTATGACAAACAAAATTGTTTCTCTGCACCAGGTTCAGATGTAGTCGAGTGGTTGTTCCACCACATCGAGGGATTTCAGGACCGCCGTGAAGCCAGGAAGTACGCCAGCAACCTGCTGAAGGCCGGCTTCATTCGACACACTGTCAACAAGATCACCTTCTCTGAACAGTGCTACTACGTATTCGGAGACTTGAGCGACTGTGAGAACTGTGAGTTACTGGAAATTCCTGACATCAAACACTGACTTAGGTCTGGCTGCTGATTTTTAGACTGAATCAGATTTTGCACACATGCATTCATGGACACAGTAGTCGTAGAAGGGGTTAGACATTTGATGTCATAGTTATCAAAGGATTCTTTAATGTCCTGCCATCTCTAAAAAAAGGAATCTCAGGAAAGAAGACGCTGTCCACAAGCTGCAGCATATTACAGGTTCAGTCATTTTTAGGGTTCAGTACATGAAAGAAGATCGTTTTATGTCAAAGGGTGACATTTGAAGCCGTCGTATGACGATAATTGTTAATTGTAAATCTTCAAGGAATACGTTTGCTCTACTGTTCATCCTCTCCCTCGTGTCTCTCACGCAGACATGGCCAAACTGTCCCTGAATGACAACGATGGTTCCAGCGGGGCCTCAGACCAGGACACCCTGGCCCCTCTGCCACTCCCTGGAGCCTCCCCATGGCCCATGATGCACACCTTCCCCTATCAGGCCTACCCAGCACCTTCCTTCTCCAGCCAGCCACCTCCGTACCATGAGCTCAGCAGCTACAGCTACGCCCCCGGCAGCACTGGCAGCCAACACAGTGAAGGTAAACAGAGAAATCAAGTATACTTAGAACCACTGTGGGTATTTTCTCAAAGCATTTTACTCTTGAGTCTGTGCCTTTTTAAGTGTCTCTTTTTTCTTCTTTTCCATAAATACTTCAAAATCTTTTTATTTTATTTTAACACCTGTATTTATTTTTAGTGATGTGCCATAAATAAGGCAACAGTGAGCAAGCTTTTCTTGTTTGAGGGGTCACTCCAGAACTATTACTCATGAAGTTAAGCCTTTTATGACACAGCTAAATAGTGTGCTCTGACATTGTGTATAATATATCCTGTGGCTCTGGATGACTGCATTGGGGTTATTAATCATAGATACAATATTTAGAAAAAGAAAATGGGACATATGGGCCTGTTGGTTCCATTTCTACCATTTCAGGCTTTTTCTTGGCTCAGATGGGCCTTTTGGAGGATGACGGTAAATCTCTGACCCAAGCATTGAGTCTGCGTTAAATTATTTTCTGACCATTTAATGAATACAAATGTCTGAAGCTGAGTAAATGAGGCACTATTAATAAAACTTTTACTGTTTTTTGGCTAAAACCTCTTTGGTGTGCGCCAAAAATTCCTCTGTGCAGGAGAAACTCTGCATTAAAAAAATAAAATAAAACAAAAAAAGAGAGCACACTAACTTGTGACCCCCCCTGAGGCTGTGGTTGTGCCGCCTCCTGCTGTTCTCAAACTAGGAATCTTACATGTTAGGCGAACGTGTTAACCACTACACCACAGACTCAGGAGAGAATCTGTCGCATCTGAGAGTCAAAAATCAGCTATTAAAAGCTGAAAAATCAAACTGGGCTAGAGATAATAAGCAGCCATAGATGTTGTGGGAAGGAGAAAGGATAGTTATGTGTGTAGAACTGGGGGATTCTACCAGTGCATTAGAAGACCTCTGCACACAAGAGCTTTGATTAATTTCGACAAAAGCTATAACTGTTTGCTGATGTGTCTTTTCAGCTGAGTGTCCCATTAACTGTTTTTATGTGTTGGGGGAAAAAAACTAAAGAAGGGATCAAAGAATCAGGAAAGACCTCTTCAGCCCACTTATTTTACATTAGTCAACATAAGTCATTCATCGCTAAAACTGAAAAAGGTTAATGTTAGTCGGAGCTCTCCTGGTATAAACACGTTACTTTTTCTTGAAGCTGGAATTGAGAGATGATGTCACTCCCTGGTGTGTTTCTCTCTGTTTCCCTCACGTGCACACAGGTGCACAATTTCGTCTCCGCTGTTCTGTCTGAGCCTTCGCACAAACCAGTGCAACTTTAAATTGTTCTAACCCGCCTCCACCAGGTGCTGCAGCAGTCAGCTGTGTGGAAAAGGGTGTGAACATACAATAGAGCGTGGCGGTGTAACGCCTTGACATAGAAGCCGCCCAGAGGGCTGATTTCCTGCACAGCTACACCTCCTAAACTTGTCTCAGCAAGTTACCAGTTGTTGCCATCAAGGCTCAGATTTGTTTGACATCTCATCAAATGACTTTCTTTCCTGTGTTCCGGCAGGGAGTCGGAGCAGCGGCTCGACGAGAAGCGAGGGTGAGCGGCGTCGCAGCAGTAAAGGTCCTGGCAGCACTGTGGGTGGAGGAGAGAAATCCCCCTCTGGCGGTGGTGAAGGCGGCGGGGCTGACTCCCGCTCCGGCAGCGGCAGCGAATCGGAATACTCCACACGCAGCAGTCTGAGGCGCGGCCACGGTTCAGCCGCCCCCAGCGAGCACAGCCACGCCTCCTCCCAGCGCTCACATCATCACCGCATGCCCCATCCGCCCCACATGTCCCCCTACCCGCCGGGAATCCTGCCTTACAACCCGATGATGGTGATGATGGTACCCCAGCATCCACACCCGGCCATAGCCGCCCATGGTCTTCAGCACACGCAGCCGATACAGTCGGCTCCCATGCACCCCGCGTTACCCCCACCGCCCTCCTCCACTCCCGGGGGACCCCCGGGTGCTCCGCCCACTCGTGACCTGGGCTCCGTACCCCCAGAGCTGACTGCGTCACGGCAGTCGTTCCACCTGGCCATGGGAAACCCCAGCGAGTTCTTCGTGGATGTCATGTAGTTTTCTCTGTGTTGTGCCGTTCATGTGAAGTTAGTGTTCCCACTTGTTTCAACGAGGATCTGACGGTAGCTTATTGAGCTCACGTGTGCCTGTTGGAGTCAGGGCACTAAATTTGGTCAAACAGGGTTTTAAAATGAGAAAGACAATAAGACGAAACAAAATTGATGCAAGTACAAAGTGTAGCTTCTCTTTTTCAAACCTACTACACAGCCACAGCCTGTTTTTCTCTTTCAGGTCTAAACCCAGGAGGTTCTTGTTCTCCTCCTAAAGAAAACTCTCAGTACACTATTTAGCATCTGATCATTGCACTCCTTAAAACACTCATTCAATACTCTATAAGGGGAAGCCACTTCCTCGTTCAGCCGCTTACCTCCAAGCTGCCGATGCACAAACCGCAGAGACCACAGTTTAGCACTAGAGGGCGCCAGACACACTCTTGCGTGTATATCTGGTTTAAAATGCCAGATTGATTGGCTGCACAGGAGCAAAGCAAGTGCCTTTCCAGTGCTGTTAACATTTCCACACTCCAGGTACAGAAAATAATCCATTTAGTTCCAGCAGTGTTTGACAGCGAGCCCCGCTGTGTATATATATCTGTTACTCCCATGTAAATGCAGCTTTACAGACCAGCAAGCTGTAATGTGAAAAGAAAGAGAGGTCCAAAAATTTCAGGGGAGCTTGTGTTTAGTAATCACTGTCTAGGCCTAGTCATGAGATAACACTTGTTGTGAGGAGTATGGGGTTTGTTTGTTTTTGGGTTTTTTTGGTATGGGGCTACAGAGACTCGATGGTACTCGTGGTACTACACTTCCACAGCGGTACTTTAATTACGTGCAGTGTATCTCTTCAGTAACTGTGATCCAAATGCCCCAGCTCTCCATGCTTATTTTTATGTTACTGACTCGCATTATTCACCTGTTCCTTTTTGTATGTGTGACCTATATAAATCCTGTATAACCCAACTAACTATTAAGGTGCTAAATGAAGAGTCGACATTTCAGAAAGAATGACATTTATAGTGTCTGTTTGATTTCATATTGCCACCTTTGCTTGTGTATTTGAGAATAAATTTGATACGTACTTACTGTTCAGAGTTGATTATTTTAACTGGAGCGTTGAAGAAAAGTTGGTTTGTGAACGTGAACTTTCTCACACAGCCAGCTGAATAAAAACACTGACAGACCCTGGATCAGGTTTAGACTGCAGCAGAGATTCTGTAAGGTCTGGGACCTTTGAATTTAGCTTAGCAACAGACTTCTTTAGCTTAAGTTCATTAACAAATAATCAGTTGCTATATTCTGGTTTAGGGGAACCAGTGTTGAAATATAAAAGCTTTCTATTGGAAATATTTGAGTTTATTTTAATTGTAATAATTGCACCGTACATGAGTAGATGATATTGCCCAGTATGAGTAATAAATATTGCACAGTTAGACTCGGATCAGTGCATATGTGAGTTCAGAGTGGTTGTCTTTGGAAAAGAAAACTGTTCTTGAGTCTGTTCTGGCTTTGATACACCTGCAATACCTGCCCTGCCAGAGGGCAAACATTTCAAAGACTGTGTGAGCTGTCCTTGGTGCTGACAGTTCTGCTGACAGGGAGGAGAGAGGGCAGCCAACAATCCTTTGTGCTGTCTTGACTACCCTCTGAAGCCTCCCCTGTCTGCCTCAGTGCAGCTGCCGTACCATACTGTGATACAGTACGTCAGCAGGCTCTCAATGGATGAGCGGTAGAAGGTCAGCAGCAGGTTCGAAACCAAGTTCTTGCCTCTCGTCTCCCCTTGAGATGAGTCCGACCACTGTGGTGTCGTCCGCAAATTTGACACTGAGGTTGTTTTTGTGGACCGGACTGCAGTCGTGGCTGTAGAGGCAGTACAGGAGGGGGCTCAACACACAGCCTTGAGGGGAGCTAGTGTTCAGGTGGAGGAGAGATGGGGGACCAAGTCTCATAGTCTGGCGCTGGTTGGAAGTCCTCTATCCAGGCACATGTGAGAGGGGGGAGGCCCAGTGTGTGAGGTTTGGTGGTGAAAATGTCCAGGATGATTGAATTAAAAGCTGAGCTGTAATCCACAATGAGCATCCGGGCTCCTAGTGGCATGTTAGTGGATTATCTATCCATGAATTAGTAGATTTTGGACATGAATGTTCTCGTACCTCGTTCTTATGCCTTTGGTCTTTCCGAAACCAATGCATTAACTATGTTCCTCTTACCGATGTCGCAGTGTGCTCTCTGGATAGGTACTAAACAAGCCACCCTGGTTATACACATTTATAAAATGATTTTAATGTGTTGAGATTGATACACACACAAAACAAACAAACAGCTGTACTCATTTGTAAATCTCAGTTTACGCTTGTGGATCATACACATTTACAAAATTCACTCCACTATACACTACTCACTAACGAGCGGGACACACTATTCAAAACGGACAGGAGGGGGCGCTCACGCAGACCACGAGCCTGCAGAAGAAGAAAGAGGAGGACCATCGACGTCCATAGAAATGCGCTTTGAGCGGGTCGGCCCGTTCCTGTGATACCTTCGCGCGTCCGAAAAAAAAAAAAAAAAAAAAAACCTTCGCGCGTCCGCCATATTGGATGTGGCAGATCTGCGCTTTAAACTAACAAGTAAAGGGACTGAACTTCATAAAGCGCCTTTCTACAGAGTTCTTTAGGTTAATGCGTCTCATTCACAATAGATACTGGGAAACCGATTATTATACATATTTAATACTCCACGTATGTTAGGGTCCAGGCATCTTTAATTTCCCTGACGGAATCTTTCTAAAGGGATTAATAAAGTTTTATCTAATCTAATCAAACTAGCCTATGTATTTCTAATGTTTTATGGTGTTTACAGTTACCAATGTTTGTAACACTGCTACTGTGATGATAAATGTCTATAATAACCAGATCCTGACATGTAGATATAGCATCTGCAGGTTTTCTGAATAAAAAAAACCTGCAGATGCTATTCAGTGACTGTTCTCAGTTTAAGTATTATTAATGGCAATCTTTAAGACAAAAAAATGAACAAGGTTAAAATAACACCGCAATAGACACTGATCTACTGCATTTTCTTTTAGAAGTGAAAATGCATACTATATTATAGATCCATGTTTTAGTGCATACACACTAAAATGCTCCAACTTTTGCAAAGTGCATTATAAATTAAATATATTATTATTATTACACAAAAACAAGGGGGCAAGAAGCACAAACTGGGCAAACAGAAAGTCTGGAAGACCAATCAGTCTTTATTTGTATCAGTAGTTAGTTTGGGGCAATGTAGTTAAGTAAGATTGACTTCATTGTTCGGAGGCTGTTTTCACCGCGGGACTACATAGTATTACTGCAACAAATGTAAATTCTGTTTTCAAAATGTTGTAATGGTCAAATACAATAATAAAAAAAAGTTCACTCTTCCCTATAAAGGTAAGCCCATGTGATCCAAATTCGACTGTTAAAAGGTTTGAACAACTCCACAAAGCACCAGAGTGGAACCCCTCTATGTTTATGGTCGTCACATCCAATATGGCGGCGACGGTGACGTACGATTCAGCGCTCAAAGCGGCGTCTACGTGTAAAGTCTATGTCGAGGTCCGTCGACGGTTCCTCTAGTCATACGGTTGGCGGCGGCCTGGACGGAAGGGACGTGCTGTAATCTCACTTAGACAGGTGCGTTATGTACACTGATGTTTTTGAGCCTCCCTAGGAGCATAAGAAGCATTTTCACAGGCTGTGCCTTCTTTTTCTGGGAGGACTTAAACAGCCTGTCCGACGAACGTAGTTTCATTTCTGCTAGCTACCCGCTGCAAACAGCTGCGTTGGCTCGCACTGTCTCTGTCTGTGCTTCATCATTTACGTTAGATTTGGAAAGTTGTTTTGTAATATCTTTTTTTTCTCTCCCCCCCCCCCCCATTTTTTATTTAGAACAAAATACAATCATGCTGCTTCGCAGAGTGAGCCAGTCTTCCGGCCTGTGTAGCACCATTCTCCGGATTCCTCCCGTGCTAACCGGGTGACTGATAAATTTAGAGCCTTTTGTCCCAAAATTAGATGTTTAGCTTGTAGTAACCTTCATTTTTGTCTGCTCCGCAGAGGTCAGCGTCAGGCCGCGGTTGTGTTTCTTGGGCAAAACGCTCGTCTCTACGCAAGCCAAGCAGCCGAGGTAGGTTGGTGTTACATTATAATACACATATTACACATTCCTCTGTGTAATAAGCGTGTTTCCTGCTGTACTACTACATTTGATCGAGACTGTGTCCTTGTTTGGCGTAATCGCAGCATATACAACAATGATAAAACAATGACACCCTCTCAAACTGGGGGAAAGTTCACGGGTCATGTGACTCAGACTTTAAAGGTGACTTCAGTTGCTCAGGCAAGTGTTGACGACTAGATGAATATATGGATTATGCTTTAAGGGCAGTTTCACAATGATCCCCACACTCATTGCCTTAAATAAATGCGACCGGTCATATTTATGGGGACAGTCACTTTCCAAAAGTCCATGTAGATCTTGAAAAAATCCCTGTAAATGTTTTTGTATTTGCTGATAGGCTGATAGGGATATCAGTGAGCATTACATGCAGAGTGACTTAGCAGCATTAAGAGATCACCCAAAACGAGGGTATTTTAGGGAACTTTTGAGCTTAAAAAAAAAAGTATTCAAAAAGTATTAAGATATTTTTTTAAAAAGAAGCACAAAGAGGAAAGTTGCTAGCAAAGGTGAAGACTTTATATGTGTTAACCTTGTTTTTTTTACTGATGGTGGAAGCCCATGACCCTCTTACAGCGGTACTAACATCATAAACCACAATAATCCAGCTCAGATTCACTTTATACTCTTTTTATCAAGCACACATAGAAGTGCAGCTCACCTGGATATTGTAGCTAGTGCTTCATGTCTGCACGTGTGATATAATATATTGAATTAAGTTTCTTGGCTAAAGTTGGAACCACTGGTATCTGTGGATATGGGAGGGGTTGCAGCAGAAAAAGGCTCACAGCCCATCGTGATTTTCTTCCCATCAAAACTTTTACTCCTACAACTTCTGCTAATAACGCTGCATAAAACCAAACTGTCAAATTGTGAGCGTGTTCTCAAAAGGTACCAAGGTAGCACTGGCTTCGTACCAGCGCTGCGCTGTGACTGTTTTGAATGCCAGCAGAGTCTCAAAGCAAAGATACAGTCATGGTACAACATGGTTACTGGCGGTGACTCCCTGTCAGCACAGGATTATGAGCTAGTATCAATGTTCATACGCAACTTGTTGATATAATAAAATAAATGTGTTTAAATAAAGACGGCCATATTACAGGTTTATAGTCATTTAGGCTCAGTTTATTGAACAGATGTGCTCGTGGTCTGACTAGAAGCTTTTTTCCATTAATATTTAATTTCACAAACCTTGTCCTGCTTTTAATAAACATGATAGAGATTCTATGTATTCAAATGCAGTACTTTATGACAGCCCTGTGATAAATGCTGAGGCATATTAAGTCTTTATGAAAGTAAAATGCACTGGAAGGCTGCTGTAAGTCAGACTGCTGTAATAGAGTGGGGTGTTTTTTTGTTTTTTTTTGCTGACGTTAACATCAGATTCAAAAATATGAAGCACACGCTCAGCAGGCTGGCTCCACCCCTGCCTTCACCTCTCACCTAATTGTGATTTGAGATCAGACCTTTGGGTGGCGTGTCAGGCTGGTGTCCTGACTGGAACTGGAAAAACTGTTGTGTTTTCATTGGCATAACATTAAATCATCAAACAACAACAGGCAGCTAACTGCCTCCTGTTGGCTACATGATGGTCTGCTTTCAGGTGTGTGTTTCCTTCACTTTATTAATAAATTGCTGTTTTGTCCTCTGCTTTGCGCTGTTTGCTGTTTCAGGCGGTGCTGGAGAAGCCTGCAGCAGTCGCCAGCGATGCTGCCACAAAAGCGGAGCAGAAAACCGCTGCTGCTGTATGTTAATTATCCGTTTTATAAATAACACTACATTTTTTTCTTTTTAGCGGCTTTGTCTCATTTTAACCAGATTTGTCTCAGCTGGTTAAAATCAGTTCAGTTTTATTTATATAGCGCCGAATCACAGCAACAGTCGCCTCAAGGTGCTTTTTATTGTAAGGTAAAGACCCTTGGCGACAGTGGGAAGGAAAAACTTCCTTTTAACAGGAAGAAACCTCCGGGAGAACCAGGCTCAGGGAGGGGCAGCCATCTGCCGCGACCGGTAGAGAGGTGAGGGGAGGGAGACAGGACAAGAGACATGCTGTGGAAGAGAGCCAGAGATTAATAATAACTTATGATTAAAGAAACACTCAGTGCATCATGGGAACCCCCCAACAGCCAAGGCCTATTGCAGCATTAGGGAGGGTTCAGGGTCTCCTGATCCAGCCCTAACTACAAGCTTGATCAAAAAGGAAACACAGATTGTTTCAGTGTTTCATTCATCAGCAGGTGGCAGTAAAAAAAACACAACAATTCACCTGCAAAGGCAAGCAAGCAAACATGAACTGCAGGTAGATGCTTAGAGGAGGCTTAATGAGGAAGTCAGTGACACACATTTGCAGGCCTCAACAGCGTTAAACTCGACTTCTCTTGTAAATCCACGGAGCGGTTTTACCTTAGCATTTGTTTTCTGTTTGAATTAGCTTAAATCTTACTGTTTGGCTTAACTTTCCACAGGAATCCAAATCATTTGCCATCAACATTTTCAAGGGGCAGATCGCAACTTCACAAGTTTTTCCCTTCCCCAAAGGTAAAGCCACGAGAGGCTCACATCCTTCTTGTATTTTTTAAAAGAAAAGCCAGCATCTCACTGATGAGCTTTGATGAACTGAGAAACAGTTGTCAGTGTAATCGTTTCTGTGTACCGTAGTCCTCAACGAGGAGCAGGAGCAGTTCCTTCGAGAGCTCGTGGGGCCGTGCACCAAATTTTTTGAGGTAATTCGAAACCTGTTAGTCTGACCTCACGCTCACAGCTCCTTTACAACCCTCCCCCCCCACTCACTGCTTCCCCCTCCACGTCTTCTCCCCACGGACAGGAGGTAAATGATCCTGCCAAGAACGACACCTTGGAGAAGGTGGAGGATCACACCATGGAGGGCCTGAAGGAGATGGGTGCCTTTGGTCTGCAGGTGCCAGCCGACCTGGGCGGCGTCGGTCTCTCAAACACTCAGGTACAGCTGCTCGACTCATTTGTAACATTAACAGGACGTGCACCTGAACGCATCTCGCGCCTGACAGTTGAGCTTTAAAGAGTTCAATGCGATTTATCGGTCCAACAGTACGCCCGGCTGGTCGAAATCGTTGGCGGTCACGATTTGGGCGTCGGCATCACTCTGGGTGCACACCAGTCTATCGGTTTCAAGGGAATTCTGCTTTATGGGAATAAAGCGCAGAAGGAGAAATACCTCCCTAAGCTTGCCACAGGTAAGAATATCAGCATCTGAAAACAAAAGCTTAGTGATTTCTGTTGTGAGTTTTTGCTTTTGACTGTGTGTGTGTGTGTGTTCCTCCAGGCGAGCACATAGCTGCTTTCTGTCTGACTGAACCAGCGAGTGGTTCTGACGCTGCCTCTATCAGAACCACTGCCGTCCAGTCCCCCTGCGGAAAGTACTTCACTCTCAATGGAAGCAAGATCTGGATCAGGTGAGCAGCCTCGGAATGTTTTTGCCGACTGATTTAGTAAATGGGAGGGAAAAAAAATTCAGACTAAAAAAAAGCAGACAAAGCCGAGTGCAGTCTGGTTAAGGCTAAGTATTGCCTGTGCAGTTATTGCATGTATTTCAGAGGCATCCTTTAACATGCATGCAAAACAGACAAGTCTGTTCTGGTGGTTGTGTCAGTTTACGCTCCATGCAGCCGCTCACTTTCTCCATCAAAGCGCTGCAGAACCACAGCGGTTTGTGCAGCTGACACCTGCCTCACTTTCTCTCATTATATACAACTTCCTGTTACACACCGGCTGAGGAGCACACGCCGCTTTCTGTCATTAATGGCGAGCTGCTGTGTGACAGAAGCAACACTTAACTGGCGTCACACTTTAATAAAATATGCACATGTAGTTACTATTTATTTAGTATTTGACTAGTGAGGGCACAGTTTTAATTTGATACTTTCTGGTAACATTTTTTTACTGCAGTATTTTATGGAACGTATATTTTATTATCTTCTATAATATTTTCTATTATTCTGTTCAGATCTTTTTTGGGGTGTGTGTTAGTGTCTGAATGACTGTTTAGTCCTTTTATATCTCCTGTTTTATCAGTTGTGTGTTTGAAAAGTGATCTCTAAGTAAAGCTGGGCTGATTGACAGCTGAAGCTTTTTGGTACTTTCACCACAAGGAGGCAGAATTGCGTAATAAGTGACACAGTAATGTCTGGTAGCTTCTGCTGTGTTTTCCTCCATCCTTGATAATTTTTCTCTTGTCAGCAATGGAGGTTTGGCTGAGATCTTGACCGTGTTCGCCAAGACACCCCTGAAGGACCCCAACACTGGGGAGGTGAAGGACAAGATCACGGCTTTCGTTGTGGAGAGGAGCTTTGGAGGAGTGACAAAGTGAGCACTGCTTTTCTCAACCCGAGCTGCCCGTTACAAAACGCTTATTACATGCTTAATACATATTTTTGAAATTTTGAAGATAAACAGCACATTCGTGTTTAACTTGACCTAGTGCCACATCAGTTTCCGTTCCAACATATCACATATAAAGCATTTGACTCTATAGGCCAACAGGTCTCGTTTATTTCTTCCTTCCCGTCATCGTTGCTCCTGCTTCTCCCTCGCAGTGGCCCTCCGGAGAAGAAAATGGGCATCAAGGCTTCCAACACAGCCGAGGTCTACTTTGACAACGTCCGAGTGCCGGCCGAGTGCGTGCTGGGCGAAGTCGGAGGAGGATTCAAGGTGGCCATGAACATCCTGAACAACGGCCGCTTCGGCATGGCGGCCGCCCTCTCCGGCACCATGAAGGGTGTCATCGCCAAAGCCGTGAGTGAATCCCCTTCGAGCTCCATAAGTGCAGGCAGGACGGGAAGTGGGTGAAGTGCGAGAGCGGAGCTCTGCTCTCGAAACCTATGGCTTTTATTTATGCTTTTGTTTCTGTATGCGCTGGCAGATTTCCCACTTTCTGCAGCGCCTTTTCTTTATTGTCTGTGTTGCATCTTTGTTTGAGTCTTTTGCTTTTCGTCGCTCTGGGTTAGTGGGAAATTCCCCTTCTCTTTGTGGCCTGCTTCTGCCATGCAGCTTCACACTGAGCTTAAATGTGCTAAAGGTCTCTGATTTTCTTTGCTCAACAGAAACACTTCTGTCAGGTTTTTGGTTGTTAACTGAACCTGGTAGCTAAATGTAGTGTTCATTAAAGCGCTTTGAACTGCTACTGTTAAATATAAACCATTAATTAGTGAAACTCAAACCACTGATCATGGTGTTAAGACTAGAGAGACATGGCCGCAGTGACATCACGCACCTCGAGCTGACCATTCTGGCCAGGGCTTTGGTGTTTTGAAACCGCATGTGTGAGCGTGTGCGCGCAGCTCGTCAGTCACGTTCCCTGAAGCGTTCCCTCCTTTATTGCCTGCGTTACTCTAAACGTAACCGTAATTGACGAAATGAACATTCACGTCGATAAAACCAGAAATCTTTTTTTTGAAACCACATGACCTGACCCTTAAATATTTAATGAGGCCATTAGAAAGAATTCAGGCTTAAGGCACTTCTGCCTATAAACTCAATGTAGTCTCCATTAATTAACATGGGAATCACAAAAAAATGGATATTGACAAATGTAGCAGTATGTATTGTTTCTGTTTATTCTCCCTTTGTGTAAAGAAAAGACAAAAGCATGTAATAATATATAACTGCACATAACTCTTTCAGCTCTTCATCACACCGTCTTTGAGCAAACCCGTGTAACACACCAGATAAACACTGCTCGCTGCCAACTGTGAACACCCTGATATGCAGCTGTCATATCGCTGGATCCCTGCGATCCCTGAAGCCAGCGTAAAACAGAAAATGTCACATTTGGAAAGTCGGGGACCTTCAAATATTTGTCATCTTTGGTGCAGTTTCAGCACCAGAAAACCCCCCAAAGCCATTAAGTCAGAGTGGACGAGCACGGTTGTTTTGTTTGAGACTGGAGAGGAACCTTAAAAAAAGTTAATGTGGAGTGTTTTTTGTTCATGCGTGGCACAGGAGGCACAGGGAGCAGGAGCTCACATGCTGCACTGCATGCATTTTTAATGTGTGCCTTCAGTTTTGTTGCATGTGAGGCTTTTAATGGCAGCACGGTTCCTTTTTTTGTCAGTTTTTTTTTATTTTCAAGTCTTGTGGCATGTTGATTTTTTTGCTACCAGTTTTGCACCTCACCGCAACACTGATCATGCTTTTTATTGTGGTGACCGGCAGCCTCACCAAACTTCCTCTTTTGATACGAAAAAAAACAGAAAACCCAAAAACAAAATAGACAGCAACAACGTTTCAGGGTATTAAGAAAGACTGCAAAAAAAAAAAAGAGAGAAGATTGCAAACGGTTGTTTCTTCATGTCTGAAGGCGCTGAAGTGAAATAGTGAATTGCGGTTTCACGGCGGCTTCTGCTTTTCCTCTTTTCATCAGGTGGACCATGCAGGCAACAGAACCCAGTTTGGCAACAAGATCCACAACTACGGAACCATCCAGGAGAAGGTGGCTCGCATGGCTATGCTGCAGTATGTCACAGAGGTCAGCATCGCGCGAAACTTTTAATCAGCTCCACTGACGTCTTCCCCACCTGCCGGCACGCCGAGTTGTCGGATGCAGGTTCTGAGGAAAATTGTGCTGTTGGGTGATTTCCTGTTTTGCCGTCACGCAGTATAATCTACCAGCCCGATCACTGGTCTTTATTTAACACAGAGCCGAGCATGAGAAACTCACGGTACTGTTACTTCTGTGGTGTGTTTTCTCAGTCAATGGCCTACATGATCAGTGGGAACATGGACAGCGGAGCAACTGACTTCCAGGTGGAAGCTGCCATCAGCAAGATCTTTGCCTCGGTAAGAACCTGATGTCATGCTCCAGGAGCACTCTGATGTTTGCGCTCCTGCAGGCCTTTTATTTCAGCGCCTGCGGTAGCTGGAGAGGATGTTTGTCTTCAATTTTTCTATTAGCACACATTAGTGGGAAATGTGGCACTTATTTCATAATCTTGTGAGGTTCCTCATTTTGTGGAAGACTGAAAGATGGTAAATAGGGGAAGTGTCTCCTGGCTGATTTGAGATGAAATGTGATATCCTGTTTGGCAGTGCATAACCCCTTTTATATCTCTGTTTCTTTGCTGGAACAGGAAGCAGCATGGGCTGTGACAGATGAGAGTATTCAGGTTATGGGCGGCATGGGTTTCATGAAGGTGAGTGCTCAGTCCACATCCTGTCTCTAACAAACTCAGTAACACGAGAAGCTGCTTAGGACAAATACATCTGAGAAACTCAAACAGTCCGTGTGGCCGAAGGGTACGATTAGGCATTTAATTTCCCGCTGAAAGCAGGTGGAGCAGTAAATAAGACGACAGTTTCACGAATTTGACAGATGGTTTCTTGCCACTCCGAATTGATACTTGGCGTATAGTCTGTTTCTACTGCAGGAACTTTTCCAAGAAGCAAGAAATATTTCAAAAGCGTATAAACCTGCAGCGTACTTTCACCACAAGGACCAGGGTCCTAATAGTTCCTCATTTATGGGACCTTTGCACACCTGAAAGTCTGAACCCAGGGTCACGTTTTTCTTGCATTGCATACATTTGAGGCAGTTAGTTTGTTTCAGATTTCATTAATGTTTCCACACCAAGAAATATCTCCCAGTATTTGACATTTAATGGTTTGTAGACGGCCTGATGTTGGTGTAAACCGCCCCCCCCCCTCCCCCCGGTTACTTCCCACCCCTGTATTGGTCGTGTGCTGCATCAGTGAAAACGTGGTCTTCCGATGAGCTACGCTGGGTGCTTTTCCCTTTTTCCCGTTCTTGTCCACACCGTCCAGAAACGAGGCGAGCCACGGCTGAGTTTGGTCTGGTTCTGTGGTCCGGGTGGTTTCAGAAAAGTTATTTATATGAAAATGTGGTGGGTGAAAAAACGCTAAAAGTAGGAGGCGGTTCCGGAAACATTGCTGTGCAGGGCTTTGGTGTTTTTAGCCAACTTTTATAACCTGCTAAGTTTATTGTTTTGTTTTTAGGGGGGAGGCACGTATGTGAACGCTGCCACAACTTTTGTACGGCGGTGTCGGTACCGAGACTGTGTGTACACTTTGGTTTTGAATGCATGCTGACCGGGGGGGTCACGTGCTCAGTTTCCCGATAGTTGCGCTCATCTTTTGGCTCCACTTGTGTTTGTTTTTTTATGTCAAACACTGCTGTGAGTAACCTTGGAGGTGTGGTGCGCACTCAAACAAGGATGCGCCAAAGGGAATCATATTTCCTTCCTGCTCTATTTACTGTTGACATAAACATCCGCAAGAGAAAAGCTTCATCCACTTCTCTAGTTTTAAACCGCTCTTAATTAATGATGTAATCAGGCAACAGATCTTTACACTCAGCCGTTATAGAGGCAGCGAGTTCTCAGAAGTCTCTGCAGCGTTTATGTTGACAGGTATGCAACTTGCTGTTGCGGTATTGAGTCAGACAGTTGCAAGTGCAAGACGGGATTCACGCTCAGAAAAAACCGACGGATGGCTTCTTCAGGCATAAAAAAAAAAATCAACCAAGAAGTTCACTAGAATAGACTGGAAACAACCAGCTGAAGATACGGGGGCGAAGTACAGCTGTGTAAACACTTTAGAGCTGCTTAAAATAAACCAGACAATGAAGAAAAAAAAAAAAAAAACGTGTGCAGCTCTGCTTCGTTTTTAATTCAGTGGAAATTTGTTCTTGGTCGAGGAGGAAAACAAAACAACTTGCAGGCTCTGAACTCGTGTCGCTGCGATTATGTGGCTGCTATAAAGTAATTTAAAATAATTCCACTTCATGTTTCTTACAAGTTGATTGTGAAACTGGTTTTGCAACGTGAGTCTGAAAGTACGACGGGGGGGAAAAGGGACGAATGCGGCAGGCTTCGAGCGGTTCTGCTCGCTCCGCGTTTTGACTCACGGTTTCACTTCAGCAAGGAAACCGAGTCAGAAGTGTGCGCCCGTCCGTTTTCATTTCTGTGCTGCTTAAAATACACACACTGGCTTTCATATGCACGCTTCAAAAAAGCATTGAAATCAAAAGTCTCCGTTCCTCTTTAAAGCTGGAGTTTCATTGCCTTGTTCCAGCGTGTGAGATGAAATCGGTATGAAAATGGCGTTTGAGAAATCGTGCCAAAGACCGAAGCCAAGAGCGCTGGCCTCAGAAAGTGTCACATCTTTGCTGTCCTATTCGAGCTCTTAGCTGTTGTTGTAGCTGCTTTATTAGGACGGAGCCGAGAAGCAGAGTTTAAAGGTCGTCTGTCTGTTTCTGCAGGACGCTGGAGTGGAGAGGGTGATGAGGGATCTGAGAATTTTCCGAATCTTTGAAGGCACAAACGACATCCTGAGGCTCTTTGTGGCTCTCAATGGGTTCCAGGTAACACGAAAATCTCCTGCGTGTGTGTGTGTGTGTGTGTGTGTGTGTGTGTGTGTGTGTGGTTTGTGTGTGTTTAAAAAGAAAAAAGTACAGAGGAAGTGAATTCTGCTTGCTGTCTGAAATTCGCACAGTTCCTATGTCCTGTGATAAGCAGCAGCTGCTTCCCTCTACATAATTTAAATTTGAGATCCGTCAGGCCCGTCTTCCCCAAACTTCACTTCTCCTTCAGCCTCCATCGTGCGTGTCTTTGTCTCTGTGCCCCTGCAGAATGCTGGAAACCAGCTGAAGAGCCTACAGAAAGCCTTGAAGAGCCCCATCAGCAACGCCAGCGTGCTTGCAGGAGAAATCACCAAGAGAGCCAAAAGGTTGCACCCTCTTCTGAAACCCTTTTTTTTTTTTTTTTTACTTTCTGTCTAGAAGGCGGTGGGTGTGAAACGGGGGGCGCCCCTCACAAAAAATAGAACGTGCCATGATCAAATGATACGCTTTCCAGGCTGATGTCAGTTCCCTTCTTTAATGCGCGCCAGTCGGCAGCAGTTATTTCTACAGATTAATTTTATGGGGTATATTTTTTATACACTCTTCCTATTTCCGAGAAATGCGATGCTGTGAAAATGTGAAAATGATCTTGGTGCATTTGTGTACTTGCAGCGCGCACGCAGGAGTCAGAAAAGCACAGTTTCCGGCTCTCTTCGCTTTAATTTGATTGAAGGCTTCCTTTAACGGTTCATTCAGCGCCCTCAGAGGCCGTCTGAGTGCTTCTGTAGCACAGATGTAAAGGCTCATGTAACCGTGGTGCAGATCATTTACCCTCTTTTCCCCTCCGCTCCCGCTGCCCTGCTAAAATACTGAACTCTAACATACTCTGAAAACAGCCTTGCACATCAGCGTCTGCAGCCTTGCTTCTGCGCTCAGGTGTTTTCTTTGCGACAGTAGCAGCACAATGATGTTGCTTTACGGTGCAGATAATATAACATATGGCCTCAGAGGCTGTCCGATACTGGGTGCTTTTAAATGTGGCGCTTTTAATAAGGCATTCATTTTTTTGCTTCCGATGTGGTCACACATATCGAAGAGTGCTTATTTTTAAGGACAGAGCTTCAGCTGCAGGTTTCAGCTCATACCTAAACAGCTGTTTAATGGCTTATTCTGTGTTTAATATAAACACAGTTAATGCCACAGTGATACCGGGCCTCCGTACATAAACGACGTCACCGATTGACGCCTGAATTGGGAATTTTGAGTTCTCGGCAGCGGCTTTTCCTGCCAGTTAGTGCCGGGCAGCATATAAATACACGCCTGCGTTTCACTCATCAAAACTGGAGCACAAACTTCTTTGATAGGCTGGATCTGAAATTCCATTAAAAAGGCTCCAAAAGGAACCAGCAGCACAAACACTGAGCGGTCCAGTCCAGTGATTCAGACCTGTGGAGCGTGCCTGCAGAGGTGCAGCTTCTGGCTTCAATATCCAGCCTTGAGGTTGGCGTTCGGGCTCCACAGAGCTATTGTAGACTGATACATGGCTGAATGCTGCTGTCAGTGTGGTCGAGAATGAGCACTGTTGTGTAACGGGGGCCTTCTCTTCTTTACAGGAAGGCAGGTTTGAGCACAGGTCTGACGCTGCAGGGATCCGTGCATCCTGAGCTGGCGCAGAGCGGCGATCTGGTATGTGATTTTCTTTTTATTTGCATATAATCGACGGTTATTTATCAGTAAAAACCCGTTCAGTGATAACTAGTGTTTCTTTAAGGGACTTGCCCAAAGCAAGGGCCGCATGAGTGGGTGCCCGACAGCTGTAAGAGAACCCTTTATTTGCTAATGGAACAATTAGCAAGTAACAGCAATTTGTTCTGCTCTGCAGACAGTTAAAGCCATCGAGCAGTTTGGAGGCGTTGTGGAGGAGCTACTGATCAAACACGGCAAGAAAATCATTGGTGAGTGTGCGTGTGTGTGTGTGCGTGTGTGAGTGAGTGACTGCAGGTGTTTCAGCTCACTTCAAAGATTTGAATTTGTTGACTGCGTTATCAGTCATATCTGAAAGTTTGACAGTGACTTATCAGGAGACGGTTTATTGTAAATTATCTCAACTTGGTGTGGTTTCATTTTTCAGATGAACAGTTTATTCTCAACAGAGTGGCAGACTGCGCCATTGACATCTACGCCATGGTGGTTGTCCTGTCGAGGTACGCACAAGTGCAAAGTGCAGATTAAACAGCTTCAGATTTTTTTTTTCTTTAACCGCCCGTCCTTTCTGTCAGTCCCCGTTGCGCTCTTTCTGCACACTCCCTCCCACCTTCAAGCCTAAGGTCTTCTTTTATTCCACAAACAAACTCCTACGCAGCCCAAACCAACATGTCTTCTGATTTATTTTTTTTCTTTCTCGCCCCCTCTCTGCAGGGCTTCACGCGCTCTGGGTGAAGGCCACACATCAGCTCATCACGAGAAGCTGCTGTGTGAGACGTGGTGTGTGGAGGTAAGATCCTCTTCAGAGCCAGACACAAACATAGGGCGCTAGAGTGACTTATTTTATAATAGAAGTAAAGGAAAAAGTAAAAGGCACTATGTAAGGAGTTGTTGTGGTAGGGTAGAAAATGAAATGTTTATAGACGGGAGATAAGCTGGATAAGATTGAAAGGCTTTATTTATTTTGCACGGCATTAAATACGTATATTTAGCTATAAATAATAGGAACATATAGTAGTGGAAGCTCATATTAAACATGGCCAAAGTGACAAATAATGAAGTCAGTGTAGCCAAACGACTGCTCTAAAAAGGCTCTCTTGATGTCATAGAGGGGATATACTCATGCGATCACCTCAGCCCCTCTGTTCAGTCCCTCTGTTTACGAGGGGCAACCAATCAGAAGAAAGCTGCCTGAAAGGGAGAGCAGCTGAAACAGCTTGTTTCACACAGGGGATGAACTGAGGGGCCGCGCTGGAGTACAGCACGAGATAAACGGGAAGATTTTTAACTGTGAATCTTACAAAGCTGCTCTAGCAGAGTCCACTAGTTCCCATTTGGCCGTAATCACTTCTGCTTAGAACTGTTTCCTGGACAGTTTTTCAATAGGGTTCAAAAAGTTGGCCTATAAAGGTTTTGTGAACGTTGGTGTGACTCAGGTCACTGTTTGGTAACACACAGCTGTCATGAAAACCATTATTTATAATAGAAACTGATGAACTTGGAGTTTCACATTGCTCTGATTCCGTTACCCCATCCCACATGATGTCTTTTCCAGAGTATTGATTATGTGGGAGGCAGAGTTGCCACATAATGTAAGGGGTTAACATACGATTCAAGACCCTATTTGGTCTTGAGTCCCAGGAAGCTTCCACACTTGCCCTCTCGGACCGTTTGTTGCCGTCACGATCAGTTTCGGGGCTGAACCCTTGTAACTCGGTCCCCTCTCTTCCTCTCTCCGTCCCACAGGCTCATCAGAGGGTCATGCGGGACATCAAGTCTCTCCGCTCCAGTCAGTCCAGAAAGCTGTTCAGCAACATGCGATCCATCTCTGCAGCAGTGGTGGAGAACGGAGGAGTGGTTGCTCCTCACCCCCTGGGTTTCTAAACACCCCCTCTGTTTTCGGTTCGTCACGTATGCCACGTCCTCCCAGGCTTTGAGTTTGTGCCATTGATCCTCCGTCACACATCCGTGCCCTTTCATCTGCGTTGTATAAGTAAGATTTGATGAAGCGAGATGCATTTAGAGCCTCACAAACTGGATTCTTATCGGTTTTGGTGCCTGTGTAAATCGGGTTTTTCTGTCATTTATTTATTACATTCTGCCTCTTTAAGTTTTGAGTCCGACTTTTTGTTCTGCGAGAAATAAAACAGCCAGCGAGTCAGAGAAGTCACACGGTGCCGTATCCGAGCCTTCCTGATGTAATCCCTCATTGTTTAATCTGTTAATGCATCAGATTATGCTCCTTCTTTTTTTTTTTTTGTAATTAACTATAAACTCAGCAACAGCAATGCAACTGTAAGGCCGGGAGCTCGTTAACAGATCAGACTTTAAAGGACAGATTCAACGTGTAGAAGAGTGTGATGTTTGCTCATCAGAGAAACATAAATATCAGGAGTAAAATAAACCTTTTGCCTTAGAAACCGATCCAAACACAGAGAGCTCTCCTAATAGCGCTTCACTGTGAGCTCTTTACTGACGATGCCACGTTACACACTGAAGTCTGTTTCCTCAGCCGAAGGTGTCACTAAACTGTAACTGCAGTGAATGTGAATGTGAATCATTTGGATAACTTTCTTTAATATTTTTATGATTTTTTTTTCCTGCCTTATCGAACGTGTAACAGTGGAAGTCTGTACAGGCTGCTTTTTTTCTCAGTAAAGTTCATTTTCTTGAAACGTTTCCTCACCCTGTCTTTGTGACTTTTAGCACACACAGCAACACTGACTTTGAGGAGTACTTAAAAAAAAAAGAAAAAGTCCCATCACAGCAATATTTTTTTTACCCTCCTTGCCGCCGCATGAGCTTCCTATTTCTGTTGTATTCACAACAACCCGCTCGTTCAGTTTCACTTCTGCAGCTCCGCTCTTCACGGGCAGAAGCCTTACAGGAAAGCCAGAGTGCGTTTGCCAGGAGTCGGCCGCTAGCGTGTGTACAGATGAAGCGCAAACAAAAACTCCTTCCTGTCTTTATACACACCCGTTCAGACATGAGATGATGAGCGTTACACATGCGGGTGAGAGACTGGGCCTAATAAGGGTGGTGTCAGTACTGTAGAAGGCCTGCGGTTTTTTGATGCTGAGAATTCCCCAGGCATGTGTCAGTCCCCTCACTGAAAAGCAACTGACGAGCTCAGCAGCAGCAGCAGCAGCCGAAAAGCGGCCTGAACAAACCCAACAGTCTGTGCATGATTTCCTCCTTTGTTTTTATAAACAGTGGTTAGCATTATTAGGAAGTACAGACCAAAACAAATGAGTTTGGTGTTTAAAAAAAGACCTCAGCACCAGCCGCTCTGTGCTTAACACTAAAATGAGTTTGCAGAAATAGTCATTTACCTCTGTGGACATTAACCAGAGATTATATAGATAACTGTCCGGCTATTAAGGCCGCTATGGGATGTGGTTAGTTCACGAAATAGGGGATCAAAATCTACCACCAGCATCTTCCTCATCATATTTCTCCTTTAATTAAAAAAATTTAAAAAAAAGTCAGACTCTTCACTGCAGCTTTTATCACGTGTACCAGCTTTTATATCAATATATCAACCCACGATGACCCCCACCCTGCTGAGTTTGGGTCTGCGTCACGCACAGCTGGGGAACACGTTTTTAGGGAACCTAAAACATTACATGCAGAGAAACGAATTGCTATTCGGTTATTTAACGGCATCTGTAAAATGCGAGGCTCATAAGAGAGCTCGGATTTACTGTGTGGAGTAACAAACAGCAGCATTATATTGGGTGCTCAAAACGACCCGTAGATCCTCCATGATGATGTTTAAAATAAGGTGTTAAAATTCCAAGTATTGTTTATGCCAGAGAAAAGCTCACTTATAACCAGAACATTAGGTCAATGTGACCTTGACCAAATGTGACCTTGAGCACACTTTGGGTGACCAGTACTGCAGGAGGAGCGGCGATTGAGCCGGGGCTAGAAATGACTGTGAGATAAAATGTGGTCCGTGTGGGTGTTAAAAGCTTATTTTTGAATGCTGACCTCATAAGTTTTATTTACTGTTGTTTGTTTTTTGTTTTGAGTGCACACAATAAAAAAAAAAACCACACATCTCCTTATTATGGTGAATCATGAGCTCTGTAATTTATCACATTTTTTTACACAAAGCTGCCGTCGGCTTGTGGGCCAAAGACTATACAAATCATGTTAAAAGCAGCTAATGTGACCAAACAATTTGTTACACATTCCTCTGTTTAGTTAGTCACACTTTTTTTTTACAGATATGACACAGCTTATACTAGAAAACAACTATTAAACGGGGAACAACGCAAAGGAAATGGCCTGCGGCAGATGTGAACGCAGGCTGTTGCGGTGCAGCCGCGCTGCTGCCGGTTCACAGACAGTTGATCGTAGTGCAACATGGCAAATGGCCTTTTCAGCACATTTCTTCTTTACTGGGTTAATTGTTTGGATGCTGTCTCTGTGACCCCCCCCGCCTATACTGACTTCACAGTGCTGGAATTAGTGGATCAACACCATTTAACTCACTTTTAATATTAATAATATATGGAAACAACATTCATCAGACCATATATGAGAAACTCATCGACTCCAGTCATTAAAATCCCAAATGATGCTGATCTGTGTGCAGCCTGGTGGTCAGAGGAGCTTAACTCTGGACCGGCCAGGCCGGGGAAAGGGTCCCCGCTGCCCACTGTGCAGCTCCACTGTTAGTCAGCATGTGGTTCACCAGAAAAAAAAGGAGTCAAAAATAGATCCAAGTATAAACATGCTGACGTTCCACGTTACGGCCTGATTTTAATGTTCCCATATGAGGAAAAAGCCTCCTCAACTGATGGGATGATGTAAAGTGTGCTTCCTTCAGTCCCTTTAAGGCCAGATCTGCGAACATGTTCCTGTCGCAGTTAAAATCCCAACAACGACCACGCTTTTCCCTTCAGGCATCGTCCGCATCGCCTTGACATGAGTTCTCGTCATGTGAGGAACTCCTGACTGCCATCGGCTGAGTTTCCTCTTGCGGGACTTCTGGGACTTGCGAGGCTTCCAGGGAGATGATGGTCTGAACCGTCAGTGTTCTCTCCCTGAAGGGCACAACAGAGAAAAGAGAACAAAATGAGCTCATTTTGCCCCGACCGAGGCATTGTGGTCACCGGTATTTCCAAATCACTGAAAAGGAAAGTAGTTAATATTCACGAAGCTGTGAAATCACACAAAAAGTGTCCATATTAATCCCTCAATTAGTCACAGTGTAGTAACAGTAGTCATAGTAATAGTGAACCTGGAGCAAATTAACTTATTTTACACGTTTTTCTCAGTCATCAGTCACTCTTCTTCAGAAAGTTTCCCCTTCTGACTGTTGCTAATATGTGGATACTTATTTGCATTGTTTTGCATAGAAGGCACACTCAGATTTACAGAGAACTCTGCACGGAGACGAGCAGACCGTGAAGTGAATCATGTAGACACTCTGACCCTGGGTCACCGCATCTTACTGTAAACGGCCTCTTTATTGACCGCAAGGCAAAAATGATGCGAGGTTTATTATGGGACGAGCACCATCACATGTGACTTCTTGTGACCGCGTCGTCTAGCGGACGTTTCAGCTGATAGATCTTTTTTTCCACTTGACATTTATTTCCAATCAAGATGTCCATTCTCACATGAAAGCTGGACCAAAAAAAAATCTTATTTCACTGTCTGAGAAATGTGTGTTTTTCACACATTAACATGTTGGATAAGTTTGTTTATAAAGGGCAACAGTTCCCAAATTTAGGAGCTTTTTCCCGCTCACATTTGCTGTGAGCTTGCAGAGGGAGAGGATCTCGGGGTCTGACCGTCATCGTGAGCTGCGTGACTGCAATATCAATGTTTAACCCTTATTACTATCACAGTCTGATTACCAGATTAGATAAATGTTATATAAGGGCAGGCGACAAATTAAAGGAAAAGGATCGGGCTAATTGAGTGAAGCGTGGTGGTGCAGGGGGTAAGCACTGCTGCCTCACAGCAACAAGGAGTCTGACTTTGAACCTCCAGACTAGCTTTCTGTGTGCAGCTTGCATGTTCTCCCCTGTGCACTCCGGCTTCCTCCCACACTCCAAAGACATGCACCTTACTGTAGGTTAGCAGGTGATTCTAAGTTGGCTGTAGGTGTCTGTCTCTCTGTGATGGCCTGTGATGGCCCAATGACAGGAACAGTTGGCTCCAGCCCACCCCTCTGTGGGTAAGAAGTTAAGAAAGAGGATGGATGAAGTAACAGAGCTCACGCAAGTGCTTGTTGCATGGTTCCATCCATCCATCCTCTTCTGCTTATTGTTGCATTTACGCAACTGACATCAAGAATGCCCTGCGGCAGTCGGTCCTGGCTCACAAAGACTCGGAGCTGCATTGAAAGTGCTACACGCTTTTACACAAACAAGAAAGGCATCAGCAAACGGGGTTAGAAACTGCGGTGAATTTGTGGTGAGGAACGCTTGTGCATGTGTGTAGGGAAACAGATGAGCAACTTGTTCCGAGGTGAACGGGAACAACACAACACAAAGAAAGGGGTGTTAGAGCAAGACTGCAGTTCATAAACCTTAAAAGATAAACGCACATTTGAGCGTTCAGTGGTGCACTGCTCTACTGCAATGCAGGAGAAGGTGCAACGACCACAAGGGTGATCTTTGCCCGTGTTCTTGATAAGAGTGCACACTTGACCCATTTTGCAGGGGGTGCAGCACCCGGGTCAAATCCACTGGCCCTCCTGGGTTCTTGCACTTTCTTCTCCTTCCTGTGTGAGCTCTCTCTGGGCTCTGTGGCTTCTACTCACGGTCTGTGTTAAGGTTGGTGACTCAAATCAAATCAGTACAGTTTGACTGATGATCTTTAACCTACATGTGTCATAGTGGGAGGGGTCTCTTCCAGGATGAAGATGCCCCCATCCAACGCAGAAAGCTATCTGAATGATCTTATAACTGAAAGTGCTGTGAATCATACAGTCACCAAATCTCAACCTAACTGTTAGGCAGCTCCCTGCACCACCAGAAAACCACATGATAATTGATTTTATTTATTTGTTTTAGATGAACAGTGTGCATCTCGCCCGCAGAAAGAGAATAGATTTGGAGAATCAGTACTAATACCGTGGATGACTTTAATTTGTCGTACGTGCACATCATCTACAGAAGCGCACTTTACAGAAAGGGAGAAACTCGTGGGATAATAAATGTTTTGAGCGTTAAGGACTGGAAATATAGTGAATGAGTGGATCAGCTGGGACATACCTCGTCCTGTGGGGCGCATGAGGCCAGTTGGCGCGCACAGTCCACCCGAGGACGCTCTTCAAATATCGGGAACAGCAGGGGAATCTGTGACTCAAGTGTTCCAAAAGTTCCTCTTTACGCAAACCGTAGACAACCGGCGCAACGCACTGCGCCAGACTGAAGAAAGCAAAAATGACTACGGCCGACAGCTCTTTGGTCTCTGGCTGAATAAGCCCTCGGGTCTTGAAAATCGACAGCACAAAGTTCACAAAGTTGGGCAGGAGGTAAACGGCCAGCTGGGAGCCATGAAGGGCGATCGTCTTGCACCCGGCCCGGTTTCGCCGATTGAGAACGCCAAGCCGCCGTCCCTCCACGAGTATCCTCACGTAGCTGTAAAGTATGATCAGCGAGCACAAACCTATAAAGAGTACCTTCTGTAGCTCGCCTTTCCTCAGCTGATCCCGGCCACATTTATTCGGATAAGGGTCCTTATTGTTGAAGATAAAACTGAGGGGGATCGGCAAAGCCAGCAGCCAGGTGAACACACCCAGGAGCCAGGGCCAGTGCCCCGCGTTGCACGCGGAGCTGTAGCGCAGCGGGTGGCACACGGCGATGAAGCGGTCCAAAGCCATCACCGTGAGCGTCAGGAGGATGTTGGATGCGCTGCTGATGAGAATGGTGATCATGGCCAAGCACGCGGAGTGGCTCGGCTGTGCGTCCAGGTGGATCTGGTAGTAGAACACACTGCTCATGCCCAGGTGAACCAGAGCGGACACCAGCAGGTGGAAAATCAGCACGAAGCGGGCGTGACGGCGGAGCCGCTCATCGCGCACTATAGTCCAGTTGATGATGAGGTTGAAGAAAAGCAAGACCGAGAAAGAAACGGTGGACACATAAAAGCGCACGTAGGTGTAGGTATCTCTCGCCTGCGAGTCCGTGGTGTTGTTCTGAGACATTATTCCTCATTTGGTGGATTTATAGGATAACGATGAAGGCAGCAGTGGAGCCGATGGGAAAGAAAGTTTGTCCGCTGCATGTTCCTCCCCGTCTGCGCTCTCACTGAAGACTCAGACAGCCGCTGCGCTCTCCTCCCTCTCTCTCCCTCCCTCATAGATAGGCTTACTTATGTCACGTGTCTGTGTGAGGTCCCTCAGTAAAACAGTGCATTCCCTATAGGCCATACTAACCACCCTCACATCAGTGCAACTCCACTCTAACCTCAGCATCCAAACTTAAATCCCCCCCGCAGTGCAGAAGCGTCGTAACTTTGGAAATTCAAGCCCCGCACACTCAGAACCCAACCGGTGTATTTTTTTCCCAGCAGCGGCAATTTTTGCAAAAGCCATTACCAAATAATTAATTCCAGTAATATTAATCCAGTGTTTTTATTTTGTCTTTTGAAATGACGGAGTAACTGAGTTTTAAAGCGGTTATGCGAAAAGCTTTTGAGACATTTTGTAATTCCACGCTGCTTTCGCTCGCAGTTTCCTGCGGTAGCATTTCCTCTTCTGTTTGAAAACGCGCAGCTTATCATGTCAACACAGCCGCGAAGTATCTGACAGCGAGCTGCTGCCACCTGCTGCTGCGCGCGGACCAGACTGAGAGGAGGCATCGGTCCACGGCGACTCGCGCGGACTTTCCACTGAGCCCTCTGAATGCCCGCGAAATGAAGGCACAATCATTTACATATTTTTGCTCCACAATTATGAAAAAAGTTGTGAAAAAAATTGTTTTCATGCTCCATCCAAACACGACAATAATAATAAACCCCCTGATTTTTATTCGTTTTGAGCGCTAATCGCTCAGAAACATCCCTTTCTTTAATCTGACCCTGCAGCTGCGCAGAAGCTCGGATCTTATACGCACACGTGAGAGTACAGGCGCACCGAGTATGAAGACGCGTGTTTAAATTTCTACCTTCTGTTTTATATCATTAAAGTTACCAGTTACAGATTGCGTCACTATCGCTACAATCTGAAGACAAACACACATTTTTTCTCATTACATTAAAATCGGTCTTAAAAGTAGCAAATCATATATTTTTTAACACACTCTATCAATTTAAATAAAAAAACGTAAAGTTACTGTAAGACTGTAAAAAGGTTAAACACAAGTTACAAATGATCGAGAAGCTGTGCTAACTTCTGCTCTGCTGTAGAGGCCAGTGTTGGTCTGTACAAATGAGCCCTTCAGTCATTCATGTTTATTGGGCAGGATAATGAATCTCTGCCTTCTGCTCACTGTTTTCTTTGTGTTATTATGCTTCTAAATATAGAAAAAGAAAGAATATGTGACATGGTGTGTACATTAAAACAAAGGATCCAGTGCTTCTCTCTTCCTGATGCTGCCTCCCCAGCACACCACCGCATAGAAGAGAATGCTGGCAACTGTAGATTGGTAGAACATCTGCAACAGTTTTCTACAGATGTTGAAGGACCCCAATCTCCTCAGGAAATAAAGCCGGCTCTTCCTCTTCCTGTGCAGTGTGTCTGTGCACGCCGACCAGTCCAGTTTGTTGTCCAGCTGCAGACCGAGGTACTTGCAGGTCCTCACCATCGCCACATCAATCCCACAATCAATGCTCAGATAAACAGAAGTTGGCATCACAGGCTAATCGATAAGGCTGCAGCCTGGAACTGATGTTACTATAAACAGGCTGGCTCTTTGCCTGGAAATTTGGGGTTCCCAGTTTATCACTATCTAACTACTGCCAGCAGTTCAGTGACCGAGTTCAGTTGGTAGATATGGGGGAACCTCACTTTCTCCATTTCAGTCAATAAGGGTCAAGTAGGTATAGCCAATCACACAGCAGAGAATGATCACATGATTAGACTAAGCCAATCAGGTATGAGAAAGAGGCTACATCTAATTAGCATATATTATCATAGTATTAGCAGCCTGAAATCCTCCATGCTGTTTATGCGCCGCTTCAGATCAAGTGTCCAAAGGGCACTAAACATCCAGGAATATGAATATTGTGTTGAACACCTCTGACGAGAGAACACGTGCCAACTTTCATGGCTCAGCTCCATGTGAGTCTATAGATCAGAAAGGTAAAACCTCACGGACAGATGGACAGTATGACAACAATATCCTCCTGCTTTATTTTGGGTGGGAGGATAAAGAAAAAAATCTGTATTTTTAATATACAGAAGCAGAAATGTATAAGGCCACAGAATCGTCCTGCTTCTCACTTTCTTCTTCAGAACAGGAAGAGTGGTTGTTTTGTGGTTTTTGGCTGTGTAATTACAGCGTGGGAAAGGAAGAACAGCACTTTCATATGTAATATAAGTACAGTGGTTACTCACAACAAAATGTCTTTCTAGCATCAAATAGAAAACATCTCTTGCGTATTTTGTTCCTGAAAATGGTCAAATTATAAACAAATACTTTTCAATTTAATTCAGTTTTATTTATAAAGCACCAAATCACAACAGTTGCCTCAATGTGCTTTATACTGCAAGGTGAAGACGCTACAATAAAGATGCTCCTTGTACAGTTATTACCATTTTATTACATGCATGTTACAAGTTTACCAGTAACTGGTTTTGTCACACAGACATATGCTTTTCCCCACGTTATTACTACTTGTTTCCACTACTTTGCTATTTCTAAATATTTTCTTAGTCTCGCTAAAGCTCCCAGCAGTCTGTAATTAAAATCATTTCCAACTGCAACAGTAAAGTGATCCAGTATATAATGCATATGATTCTGCATAAGTGCGTTTGACTTTAGCCACTATAGTATGTTTAAATAACATTTTTGTAAAATTTACTAAAATTCTGACTTTTACTTAAGTGAAGAAAAAACACTTTTTTCACAAAAAATTCAAAGAAGTAAATTTGTAATGAGAAGATGTAAACAGATGTGTTTGGAGAGTATTTCTGCTACTTTTTTCTCTTATTTTCAGTTTGGTCTCTGCTTAAAGAACTTAAGTCAAGCAGACTCTAAAATTAAATTTGCTGCATATTCTGCTGGCCCGATTTAGTAAGTGAGTAATGAAGTAAGCAATGAAACCTTTAAATCTAAAAGCGAACAAATAACTGGTCTAAAAAGAAATATTTTTTTTAGATACAAATAGTTGTGTTGGTTCAGTGTTCACATTATTGTATGAAGCATTTTGTTAAATGACAAGTTCAAACCTGACCCACATCACCACACTAATGAGTTTACATCACACCCTGTGTAACCCCACCCGCGTGGCCTGAAAAGCCTCGTTTTCCTCCAAAAGCAGAGAAAGACAACAGAGAGAAGAGAATCACATGTTTACTGCAAGGAAAATAATGGAAATGCTGACATGGTGCCTGCATTAGTGAGTTATATTTGTACAGCTCCTCCATCTCCTTGAGCCCTTATCCATCCATCCATCCATCCATCCATCCATCCATCCATCCATGACGTAGGTCATTATCATGCTGGTGCCTACATGAAAATTGTATCCCCATGAGTATAAATAAGGTATTTCTTTCTTTTTAAATAAATCTCGTTTATTTAAGTTTGCAGGTATTTTGTGAAGAGTTATAGGAGTGGACAGTGTGCCCACTACAAGTCCCTGAGGCTTTTTTTTTTTTTTTTGCTTTTTTTGTGTTAATAATTAAATGTATCAAATTTGAATACATATTATTGGTAACTGGCTGATTAAGACAATACATCATAATCAGTGAATATGAATAGTTTTTATTTGAACACAGGTTAAACTCGGCTCTGGTGACGATTACAATAACAGCAGTCACATGAAACAGAAAGATTTTATTGGTCAGATTTAAACCTTCCCTGAGATAACATCCAACACACTGATATGAAAGTGAAACTTAAAACACCTGTCTTTAAAGCTGAAGTCTATAAAACAGCTAACATGGGTGTCGCATACTGCAGAGCTCTGCACCATACTCCACCGTGCTCAGAGCTAACGGTTAAATGCTAGCACTGAGCTGCGCAGTGCTGTGGAAAAAGAAAGCAGACAGGGCGCTACGCTACTTTGTTTGTCTTTAACATAACAGAAACAGAACTAATCTTTTCATAGATGTATTATTATTACAAAATTATGACAAATACGTTTTATTAATAAATCATGTCCTGTGCCCTCAACCCCCCAGCAAAAATGGTTGTATCTTATTCACGGATGATCTGTGTGGTGACCACCATCTCGGTGGCGGGGTGCCGATTTTCCCTGATCTTCAGCTCACGATGCATCTGGCACCAAACACACGGGTAACACCAACATGTTTTACAGCAGTCATCAAAGAACGAGCCCTGCAGGATGGAGAAGAAGAAGAGAGAGAGGATCAGGCAGCGGGAGTTACTGTGGTTTAATTTGCAGCTGTCATGATTGTTACTGTAAATGTGGGGAATACTACAGTATCAGCAACAGCACTGGAACAAAATGCAGAGGGCCTGTAAGTGTTGGTTTAAGACTGCGCACACTGATTCTTAATTACTCTGGACAGTCCAGTTGGTGAATGTGAGCCAATTAGTACTTATGCTTTGAGCTCTGCTTTGGTCTCTTTATTTGGGAATTGAGGGGAACCCACAGAGGAACCTTAAATTTTTTTTATAGTGCATTTTAGATGTCCCAAAATGCACATGAGAATTTATGTTACTTACATAATGTTAGAACCAAAGACAAACACAGGCATTCACTAATAAGGCCGTGGATATAAAGATCAGCCTTGGGACTTTCTGGTATCACTCGGTATAAATTGGCAGTGACCATAAAGCTAAAGGGGAAGCTTTAATATACAGAGTTCAATATGAGTGACGTCACAGCAATCACATCCATGTCTTATATACAGTATATAGCCAGTAACATCCGCCCCCTCCATCCCCAGCCCAGCCTCACAGAGATGTTGTAGCGCTCTCTGATGGACTTGCGGAGAAAGCAGGACGCCCCACCACAGCAAACATCCAGGAGCGGCAGGGCGCAGCACCATCCATGCTCGCTGGCCGTCTGATACTGCATACAGGGGAAACACCAAAGGGCGTAGCAACCTTGAGGGGAAAAAAACGCACACAAATACAATATCAGAGTATCACTGTTTATTATTTTTTATTATCATAATGCGTCAGATGATAATGTGAACAAAATACATTTTGAAAGAGGTCCTTTGTTTTAAAACTACAGAGAATCCCCCCCCTCCCCCCCCATGTCCTGATCAGTGTACGTGTTCTCTTTGGTTTGTTTTTATTGTGCGCTTCATTGTTTCTCCTGGAATTTTAATTTAAAGTGGCGCAGCCTTTCTTTCCAAGTTCACACACTCTGCTACGTTATTGCAAACAAAGTCTGAAACCAAGTCTGAGGAGACGATTGATGTAGAAATCACTGCTGTTTGAACGAATTGCTTGGTTGACTTACACAACTCCTTATCCGAGGTGCAATCAGCGAGGTCAGTGCTCCACTGCTCAGACCTGGTGCCTCTCACCTGTAGGACAGCCATGCCTGGAGGAAACACAGCAAAAAAGGCATATCGGAAGCCTGACAGATACTATGTCAAATACTCGGAGCAAAGCATAAAAAAACGCTATTTGATCTTTTAGTTTCTTCTTTTTCAAATGTTTCTTGGAAAAATAGTGTTGTTGTGTACACCTACATTATTGCATGTATAATTAACACATGTATATGTTTTATAATCGTAAGACGTGGGCAAACCACCGAACAAAATGTCTCTGGTCTTTCATCAAGCATAATGACCATGTCATTCCAGGGCCGTACGCTTGCTTTATCGGTTCTTCTCGTGATAAAATTGTTTAGTTTTATATTTAAAAAGTAATAACAGGGTAATACATATTTCACTAAACTAGTTTAAGACCTCGTCTGAGCTTCTTCAGCCTCTCCACTTTTCATTGCTTCAACTGAGTCCTTACTCTATGTACTACCACTCTCCTGATAAGATATTATTACACATATGTAATATACTGTCATACTTGTTGATAAATTATGATCAGGTGTCGCCAGAGGTGGGAAGTAACAAAGTACAAATACTTCGTCACTGTACTTAAGTAGATTTTTCAGGTATCTGTACTTTACTTGAGTATTTATTTTTCTGACTACTTTTAACTTTTACTCCTCACACTTTTACACAAATATCTGTACTTTCTACTTCTTACATTTTCAAAACAAGCTTGTTACTTGAGGTTTAACGCGTCTTAGAGAAGTTTACATTTTACACAATCTGAGCCTAAGCGGGGGAATAATAACATATAAGAGTTCCTACGCCTATGACCACAGCCCACCAAACTTCATGTGGACTTCAGATAAAGATTGTGTGTGTGAAGTCCTATCAGAGGGGAGATTGGGCTACACACTGACTCAGCAGGGACGGCGCTGCTGCTGCTGAGCATGATGAAATGGACTAAAGGTGGACGAGGCAGTTATGTGAATTTATTGACTTCATTAGCTGCAGGATAACAGTGCACAATATATACATATATGGCTGTTAATGAAGGGCTTTGAATCAAACACAGTATCTTGTTCCTATTCCAGATTATTAAATCATCATGGCCTTAAGTTACAGAGTAGCACCGTACCTGACCAGTGTTGTTTTCGGTAACGATGACGATGACGAAATTATTTCGTTGACGACCCTTTTTTTCATGACGATGACGAGACGATGACGAGATACACATGGCT
>JAVDPK010000696.1:0-26893 GCA_034780415.1 Cichlasoma orientale
TGTGTGTGTGTGTGTGTGTGTGTGTGTGTGTGTGTGTGTGTGTGTGTGATAAATGGAAAACACTCTCTCAAAGAAAAAGTTTTCATTTTAATGAGTACAGACTCCTTTTATGAAGGGTTTTTCTCACCATGATGGGGCGTCACTTATATGAACCACACACTTCGACTGGAAGATACTTCAGACTCTACTCTGCTACACAACATAATCAGTAACGAAACAGTTGTATTACTCAAGTTCTGTGATGAAATTTATACCATGGACGTATTACACCACCCACTGGGAGGCCTCAGACGGCTTCATTACTTTCATATCTTTAATGTTGCTTTAGAACAACAATACACTTTAGAGTGAAAAACACATTTTGTCTCAACGCCTCATTAGGCTGCCCATCATGAATGTGTTTTTCCATTTTTTTTTCCCCTTAATTTTGCCGCTCTAAAGGAAATAATAATGATATGAATGTATGAAAATGTTCTGGAGTCTTTCGTTTCACAGCAATAATGATTATATAACTGGAAATAATTGGAAAATTATTCCTGCATGGAAGAGCACTTGGGAAAAGTGCTGCTTTGAACATGACAACTTTACCCTGTGGCTTTATATACATGAATGTTTTTTTTTTACATTACTTTAGCTTGAGTGGATGAGCTCTGTGTAATGTAATGTTAAAAGGGCAGATCGTCCAATCATTTTTGACTCTATCTACACACGTTATCTGTTATCTGTTACTGCACGTGTGCAAATTAGTGTGCCTATAATCTGTCATTCAAATATAGTACATTTTCCATTGGGTATGACTCATATCCTCTTGCATTTAATAAGCCAGCAGGATGACTATTTTACTAAGGATCCACCTGTGCAGTAATGAGCTGATGGAATAGAGAGATTAAGCTGAAGTGTGTGGGAGGAGGTGTACTGTAGCAATTATCCGGAATTTGACTTCAATTCTGTAACTCATGCTTCAGTCAGCTGTTGTCTGATAGATTTCATAGATCTGACTCAACGGAAACACAGATGGTGACTTGGGAGATGAAGGTTAACACCAGATACCTTGCGCACACAAAACTTGTAAAGTTATGAGACTACAAAATATTGAAGAGATTATAAATTATTATTATTTCACCAGCTGTTCAAATAATGACAACAACACGAAGCACCTCTGTCAGCAGCATACATTCAAAAGACACATCTAATCACACACGGTTCACGCAGTATCACCTCTCGCAACAGGCGGTGTTTACAATAGCTTGCAGACTCACTAGCAACTCACGTTAGTGTTAACAAACACTCTGTCTGCGTACACAGTTTTCTTTGCCATGTGTGTTTCTGTTGAGTCAAAAAGAAACTCTCAGAAAGAGTGACCAACCCAAAAGCTGTGAAAAATAATGAGATGTGTCTTTACTGCATACCTGACCTATTTTAGCAGTTTTATTCGATTCTTCAGTGATTTCAGGATTGGAAAAAAAAAAAAAAGGATTCAAAATGTTCTGAAAGTCCTTGGGTGTTTTGACCTACTGACAAAAATTACATCTCAAAAACCTCATTCCATTTCTAATAGCAGTGACGTGGCTTCAAAAGTGGAAATTGCAGCACACTGACATGATTGTGATTCATCTGAAAACAGCTGAGGAATAATTCATCCAGCCAAGCCCAACAAAGAGCTTAGCAAGATCCAAGGCCATGTGTTCCCAGTGTTGCTCAATTGAAACCCATTTAATTCATGCAGAGTTATGCTGTTAAATTTCTCTTTTAAATACTTCACTTCATCTGAAATCACTACACCTACATCTGCACTGAATCATCACGCCACATACAACCAATAGGTTTTATAGCCACGCTCTTTTGCCTTGTGAAGCTCCCTTTTCCACCAAATTACCTACGTTTAAGAACCGGCTTTATAACCTTTCATCTGTCACAGCATTTAATGTTTTGTGTGTGTATATTCTTTTAAATTTCCATGCTTTAATACTGTGAAGGCAATGCGCATACACTACATGGGAAAAAGCACTGGGCCACCTACACATTACACCTACAGGAGCTGCTCGGCCATGCATACTCATGCCATGAACCTGCCGGCACAGTTTTTGTGCTCATGTTATTGCCAGAGGAGGTTTGGAGCTCAGCCTCAGCACTCAGCAACCCCACTCTATAACTTTATGTCATCTGCCACTTCACGGCTGAATTGCTGTGCTTCCTAAATGTGTTGACACCACTTACAGCTTGTTGCAGTGGTGGCATCCTACTTCAGTGAGCTCTTTAGAATGACCCATCCTTTCACAAATGTTTGTAAAGGCAGACTGTATGGCTAGATTCTTGATTTTATACACCTGAGGCAATGGGACTGAATTAAAATATTAATCCCACGATTTACCCCGTTTGTTGTACTGAAGCAGAGTTTCTGTGCATGTTAAATAAAGACTAAAGATTATTACACGCTTGAGGAGTTTGCCTTTGATTCTTATGTTAATACCTCGTGAACCTTGTCATTACATCTGTAGTGCATCTGCGTGTCAGTTTCATTGCTGTTAATGCTTAACTTGCATCTTATCTTTGAAAGTAAAGTGACAAAGATTCAATTATAGTAAAGGGTGTCAAACGTGTAAAGAATACTTACTGTATATATGTGGAAATAATAAGACAAACACCAAAAGAATAATAATCCAATCAGAACCAAAGCTGGGCCCAGATCTGTAACATAGAGTTCAGCACGGTTCATGTCAGCATTCACATGAATTTAACTGAAAGTCAGTGACCTCAGCATCACATCTTTACACCCGGGAGACAAACAGATACAGTATCCATCAGCAACTAATGCTGAAGCTGGACTTTGGGCGTATTACAGCACACACAGCAGGTCAGCTGTGCGCGTGTGTGTGTTTGGATGGTCTTGTGCAGTATGTGTGATATGACCGTCACGTGTAAGCTGATACAAAAATGAGCGCGTCGGTAGGGTGTGTTGGTCAGCTGTTAATGATGCTGTCATCTCAGGGAGGCTCCTTTCTCAGGAGAAAAGCTGACTCATGGGCTAACTGGCTGGCCTACTTTTACTGGGACTGGAAACTGGATCACTGCACGAAACACACACAAACAGGCACATCCACAAGGGCCCAATAACTCTGCAGTACTTTGCGCTTACACGTGCAAATCCTGGTCAGGTGCAAACAGAAAAATGGTAAATGGTCTGCTTTATGTAGTTCCTTTTACCCCTTAACACTTGTACAATGTGCTTCATTCATTTATTCTCACTAATATTAGCAGAGCAGTAAGGTGTTAGCCTCATAGTTATTTGGTACTTAGTGTTTTGGTCAAGGAGACTTCTGTATGTGGAGGCTCGAGGATTGCCAGTCCTGCTGTCACATCTTTGTTCTTAGTCTTTTTATTTATCAATATGTTGCCAGGACAACAAAGTCCAGGTTCAGTCAATCACTAGACTTGAAATTACTTTCTTTATAAATTTTTTAGAATTAATTATTGCATTATTGCTTTGTTTATGCAGTTCAGGTCAGACTCCCGAAAGACCAGCGGCTAAATACAAAACTAACAAAAATCTGAGAAAACAGATAATGATGGATCTGCTCAACAGAGGGCTAGAGACTGTTTTCAGCCCTCACAACTAATCCTGTGATACGATCGGCAGTTTTATATTTCGGCCCTAAAGGACAATTCCGGCTTACCTACGTTATTTATTTTTCTCTTCATGCGATGCTGAAGTCCAAGTCTGGAATGTCAGTATGCAGATAAGACGTGGGCAAAATCAGAAGGACAAAATTCCAAAATGCCATTTTTATTCAGACCCCAAGTAATATTAGGGCCAGGGTCACTAATATCAGCACTGGTTATCAATACTTTATTTACTATCATTTATTTAAGGAAGAGAAAGTTCCCATGAATTGTGAGGTGAATGCATGACCTGCATTCTTTTGAGAGCACTACTATGAATTTATTTTATTGTTTAATTTTAAGGCTTTAATTGTAATTGTGTCAGTTTTTGAGATAAATAGGGTTTCATGACCCACATGCACACGACAGTGCTTAGGATGCAAATATAACAACCCTGGCATGAGTGTTCATATGCTGAGGATGTGATTTTCAACACTCCATTATTGATCCTTAAAAATACTACAGTCATGATTCAATAGCTCATAGAACCACCTTTAGCAACAATAACTTGAAGTAATTGTTTTGGTGGAATTTTGGCCCACTCTTCTCACAATGTTGCTTTAGTTCATTGAGGTTTACAGGCATTCGTTGATGCACAGCTCTCTTAAGGTCCCACCACAGCATTTCAGTCATTTTGAGGTCTGGAGCCATTGCAACACCCTGATTCTTTTCTTTTTCAGTCATTCTCTTGTAGATGTGCAGTTGTGCTTGGGATTGTCTTGCCTCACATTTAAGTCTAGAATACCTTGGTATGCAGAAGAGTTCATGGTTGACTCAATGACTGCAAGGTGCCCGCGTCCTGTGGCTGCTAAGAAAGCCCAAATCATCTCCGCTCCACTACTGTGCTTCACAGCTGGTATGAGCTGTTTGTGCTGATATGCTGTGTTTGGTTTTCATCAGATGTGGTGCTGTGAATTATGGCCAAACATCTCAACTTTGATCTCTTCTGTCCAAAGGACATTGTTCCAGAAGTCTTGTGGTCTGTTCAGATGCAACTTTGCAAACTTAAGCCGTGCTGCCATGTTCTTTTTAGAAAAAAAGATCATTTCTTCTGGCAACCTTTCCTTGCAAGACTTGTTTAGTCTTTGGACTGTTATGAATTTTAATATTTAACATGCTAACAGAGGCCCGTAGAGTCTGAGATGTCGCTCTTTTTGCAGTTTCTGTGAGCGTTTCATAGTCTGACCTTGACATGAATTTGCAGGGACATCCACTCATGAGAAGATTGTGACAATGTGTTAACATGCACTGGGATGCTTCAGACCAGCAAACTGCCAAAACCTTTCAGAGAGGTGGTCACAAACACAGGGCTGCATAGGGCTTCATGAAAACTTTTTTCACATGTTCTTTTGGTAGTATTAACACTTTGAGGAGTAGGCCAGCCATTCTTCTTTGGAAGGTTTGTTTACTTGATCAAAATGAAATGAAATGAAAATCCTGATTTGGGACAATGCCCCCTATCTCTAGGGAAAAGATCATTTCTCACACACACACGACACACCATTTGGGAACCACTGTAGCATTGTATAATTACTGAGGAAATCACTGCAATCAACTAAAGCAGCGTAGATTTAAAACACAGAATTAGATAAACACATTGAAAAGAATAGCCTGGAAAAATATGGGTCAATGACATGTTATAAATACAGATTATTTATTATTTTCCTTGTGAAGTAAACCAGTTTGGCTCAATAAGTGCTGGCGCTTTGCTCACTGTGTCATATCTCAGCCCTGTGAAAGACCTCAGTTCCTCTGCAGTAAACTGATTAGGGCGGTTGCCTGGGAATATTGCAGAGGGGAGTGTTTCCATTGTCAATATAACTCAGCAATTTAGAAGAGAAACACATAAACTTTCACCAGATGTGATAAATTCTGTGTCACACTGGGAAAGGGACCCTTTCAAACAAACAGATACTCTTGTGGTGTGGGAGAGCCCATCGAAACAACCATGCAACACACTCTAGGCTGATTCATGGCTGGAGAACTGCTGATTTAGTACTTAAAATTGTAATGTATTCTGAAAATGCTGCTTACACCCCGTGTTGCAAAAACATCCATACGCGCACGCACACAACACATACAAACATTCACACATTAAGCTGTGAGTTGCGCTGTCGGTTTGATGCATTATTTTCCTCCTCGTGCATGCTGTAATTATCAACATAAATTGCAGAGCGGCTGTGAGATGACCACTTTTTTCAGATGACAAGTCGAACCCACACTGTTCACTTCGTACCTCGCCACCCAAGACAGCAAACAGAAAGGCACAGCTGCACACAAAAACTAACACAGGCTCATCAGGTGTCTGAGATAATGAGGCTCTCTCAATTCTGCAGCAGGTGAGCTTGCCTTAGGTGATCAGGGATGGAAAAGATTAGTGGAAGAGGATTGAAAAAAGGGAATAAAGGAATGCAAGAATAAGGAGGCAAATATGAGAAGGATTAACAAAGCCAATAAATAGACAGATGTAAGTCACTGCACGTGAAACAAACACGGGTGATTTATGAGACTGTGTCAGAGGATTCTCCAGAGCAGAAAACAATAATGATTAGACAATCTAAATGAATGGAAGGAAGATGGATGCGGACAGTTGGCTAAATAGATGCTGGACTTTAAATTGATATTGTTATGACTTATATCTGTTCATTTATTCACAGCAAAAAAAGAAATTAAATTGTGCTGCATCTTTACAAGTGGGTTTCCTATTTATTTTGCAAGTTGCATTTACAACAGCAAGTTAAAGCAGCAAAACGTGCAGCACTGGGTGCCAGTATGGTTCACTGGGTTGAACCGGTGACCCCTATGTCACAGGACCATTGTGGGGGGCTTGCATCTGTCCTTGGCTATTTGCTGCATCCACTCTCAAATGTTCTGACATAATAAAGGCTAAAAAAATATGTAAAAAGTAAAGAAAAAGAAAAAAGAAATACAGCACTGATTTATGAGAGCGTTTGTTCGTGAAAGACACTGCTGACAAAGAGTCAAACACTGCTCATTTGAACACTTAGACCTCTGGAATTCATTACAGTGTTAGTGCTATCCCATCAAACAGATGCGGAGAAAGGCTAAATTTTCACAGTTCCCCTATGAGGCACAAACAAGACAAAATAGGACTTGAAGGCAAAAAGGAGTACTGGGGGCAAAGGGCAGAGGCAGAAAATATAGTGCTGCGAAATGAAGGTGGGTGAGGATTAGGTGAAAGGATAGAGAAGTGGAGAAGCAGGAAGAGATAGGGGGAGGAAGGAGGGGTGGAGAAACATCTGTTTTGCGTCAGAGGCAGGTTTCAGGCTGATAGCAGGCCTTCAAGAGACTGAATAGAGAGACAATTATAGGGGCGAAAAACAGGGCAGACGAAAGACGAAAAAGTGCAAGGAGTGTGGTAAGCATTACACAGATAGAAGTGTCTAATTGGAAGAGACAGACATTATCATAAGCTGCAGAACTCTGAGGGCATGTGCTATCCTGTGAGCGTGGGTAAGGGCGTATCGGAACTGCAAGCGTAGGTGCCTGTGGATGTGTGTTGTTATATGTATGAGACAGACCTGAATATTGTTGTGTCTCATTAGGGAGGATATTTTTGCACCCACTATGTTTTATGTTTTCGTGTGTGTGCGCGTGCGCGTGTGCGCGTGCGCGTGCGCGCGTGCGCGTGTGCGCGTGCGCTGAAGGAGCGAGACTGAAAGACTCAGATAAGAACAGACAGATAAGAGAAAAACTAAAAAAGGAATATCTATGAAGAGAAGAACCCATAATAAAAGATGAAAGAAATCTCTGCGTGGGAGCAATAAAAGACACTGTGGCACACAGAGGACTGGTTAGTATCAGGAAGCCATAATAATACACAGCCCTGGGGAGGCAGGGGGCTTGTATCACAGAAGTTTTACTGTACCTTTTGCCTGGTGCCCTATAGAAACCTTCAGACGCCAGTCTTGTCTTTTATACTTCCCGAGACAAACACCAGACCAGGGAAAACAGTTTTTTGTTGTGTTTTTTTTTTTTTTTTTTAAATCTTGAAGTGTCAAAAAAAAAATCTTGAAAGGTTCCCTCTGGTTAAAACTTTTTTTTCAAGGTTGCAGCTAACCGTTTGTTCTTCACATTAGTTTAGTTCAGGACACTTCTTCAGAGAGCTGGATCTTTTATACAGGCAGTCAGGTATCTTTGTATTAAACATGGTGAACTCTAGTTCTATTATGCCCTCCATAATTTGACTTGATATCATCTTGTGAAAGCTCAGCAGTACCGTCTTATTTTTCAACTGAAGTGTCAGTGAAGCTGTGAAAATTAGGTTTCTTAAAATCACAATAAGGACCGAGGAACTCTGGCACAGGTCCAGACGCAGTAATTATGCACTTCTTTACTGAAAGACAAGAAAGGAGGTCTTTCTAATGTAATCTCTTCTTTTGGGATGTAAGTCAGGGTGGGAGACAGAATAAAAGAGGGAGAAAAGAGAAAAAGTCAGAGGATAGAAAGACAGGCAGTGCCATTTCAGACTCACAATAAAGGCTGGATAATATCAGTCCCCAGTTATGGTGATGTCTTCTTATTCCCTAGTCTCTGTCACAGCCTACGTTTCTATTAAAGTCACTGAAGTAATTCTCCTCTCTGCATAATGACTTACAGAGAGAGCTTCAGATATACTAAATATGCCTTCTTTCCCTTGTGTCTGTCTTAGCTTAAATGTTGCAATACTTTACTGAACCGACAGACTCTTCTGCATTGCAGGAAAGCAGTGACTTATACATCTTATGGAACATATAATATAATATAAGCTGCTTGTAAGTATTTGCAGCTGAAGCTGGAGTATGATTTGCAGGGCACTGGTTTCTGCGCAGAATGTACCTAAAGTACAAGCAGGCAATTCTGTTTTTATGAACTTGATTAAAAATACAGATTAACTCCTTCTGTTTGCATTTATGCGTGAGCAGGCATGTAATCTGTATATGAATGAAATAGGATATGAAGAAAACTAGCTACGATTCTTCCATAATTACTTCTTACACTCTGTTCAATCTGTGATCAATGCACCCTTCTCTTTCTATATGAAATCATTTTCTGGATGTGTCAAAAAAAACTGATTTAAAGGTGCAGTCAATAATTTGAAGTTATTTAATAGAAAAAAGGATATCTAAAAAAAGAAGAAGAAAAAAAAACAGGAGCAGGCAGCGGTTTGTGAAAACTGCCATGTTCCCCCACAATATTTGAATACAATGGTCAGGAAGGGCATCTCCGTTCCAACCAACTGCGTTTTGCAAATGTGGCTAGAGACTGGCTATAAACATAGTACGCCAAAAGTGGAGGAGAAGAGAACTCGTAGGCATTTGTGTGCCGTAGAGGGACATTTCAATTCATGCCTGCACCTTCAGACTCCAGATATGAAGAATCATACCCATGTTTAATCATCTGAGAAGGGGTCCCCTTCACCAAAGATGCAAACGGGACAACACCACCTGCATCTTAAAAAAAACGTCATCCTCTTCCTCCTCACCTCAAGCCTCATCTGCTGAACTGTCCATCATGGCTCTAACACAAGGAACTGTCCATAAACATGTCTGTTTATTCCTGATAGTCTCACCATTGCTTATTCTCCTGTCTCCGGACAGTTGACAATGAGCCATCTAAACAACAACAACAGCTGGGTATAAGCTTACATTATGGCTGGTAATGTTAGGCGTGAGCGTCCCCTCTCAAAAAACAAACAAAAACAATGTCCCTCTGATAAACAGCTTGATAACATTCTCACTTTGTACGCGAGTTTATTCACTGAGCCTCAGAGTCCAACAATGTTACATCCACTTCCTCCTTTTTTATTTCCTGATGTATTGCTAAGTGTTGATATCATTCCAATATGTTAAAATATAGTGTTTTACACAAACAGTAGTAGAAATGCCGCCTGGCCCCGGCTGTTATGGGGAACAGTCTGGATTTAATGTTTTTGATCGCTCTTGGTTGACTAAAATGTGTTTGTTCTACCCCTCCCAATTTGAGCTTAAATTGGGAGGGGTGAGAAAAAAGAATTAAGTTGACTGCAATCTGCAATCTGGTGGTAAAAATTTTACACACTGCAACTTTAATCTTCAGACTTCATCCAATAGACCCTTATAAGAAGACGAAATGTCTTTAGCTAACTTTTAAATACAGTTTGAATTCTTCAGTTCAAGGGATGTCACACCTGCTGTCTGCACAGACTGCAACGTTTGTCTCCCTTAATTATGATAAAGTATATTTTCTTCACGTTTACACGCATAGCTACAATGATGCTGTGCATACTGTAGGTCGAATGCGGATTGGTTGAAAAGTTGGCCTTAACAGGAATGGGAGCAGCAGAGTTCACTACATAGAGGGAGAAGCATTACGAGAAAAGATGAAAATAAACAGCAGCACGAAGAGCACAGGCAGCGGCTGCAGTTACTTTTCATTGCTTTTAGCACTCAGTTTCACTTTAGCTCTTTGTAACTTATAACTTCAGTCTTTTCCAAGGCTGACTGAAGGACCGATAACAGCACATGTAGGAGCAGCCCACAGAACTGTGTTTGTGACACAGCTTCCTGCTCCCAGGAAACAGCTACAACACATAAAGAACAGTCTGCAAAGCCAGGTTTAGGTTCTGCATACGTGCCTTGCTAAATGTATAGTAAGCGTAACTATACATAGTTGACTCATGGTGTCCCACCATCATGCAGCGTGATGGAGAAAAAATGGCAGCCTGACAAGTACGAAAAAGAACAATCTATCGCAACATTTGCTACCACAAAGTATTCATGAGTTTATGTTTGGGATTCTTAAACAGTTACAGTTCTTATACAATTAGCACAAAAAACTGTTTGTAATTACTTTATATTGAGCCAACATTCATATTTCACATTTTCATTGTGTGACAGAGTGACATAATTAATAGTGCAGAACACAATAAGCGGAGTGGTGTCCAAAAATGAATTCATCTTCCTCACGAGCTCACTTTATAGTCCTCTGCCTAAAGAGCACAGACTCTTGAATGAGTGATTTCAGAGTCTCCTGTCATTGTTAGGCACATTGGTGCTTTATGATAAATGGTAACACAAGCATGCTAACATTCTCACAACTAGTGAGTAACACAAAGAAAAGCAGAGGCAGTTTTGCAGGTAGAATTGGAAAAACATGATATTTTGACCAGGTGCCAGAGTAAGAGTTAGAAGCGTTTACCAGAATCAATAAAGGAGGAATGTGGGAATGTGAGCAGATTTCTGTGGCACATCCAATAGCAACATTTCACTAAAAAACAGAGATGCTTATCTCACGGTGGAAATAAAGGAAAAGTCAGTGTGTCAAAATTTCCCAAGAATTATCAAATGTTGTGCTTTTTGAGATATTTCAATCTGCAGCAAAGCGGTGGACTCACAGACTAACAGAACATTATATCCCCACAGCCATGCTACTGTAATGACTCAGAATAAGGACCAAAATGAACGACTCCAGAGACAAGGCATGGTTCAAGTCTGAGGTAAGAAGGTTAGGTACATGGGTAGTAATAAAATAAACAGAGCGAAGGGAGTAGTCTGAGGAAAAAGCAGGTAACTGAGCTAGAGCGAAAACCCCAAGGAAATTATGAGAAGACTGCTGGAACACTATAACTAAGACAGACAATACTGACACACTGCTTAAAAACACAGGGAGACAATTAGACACAGGTAAGACACATTAGTGCAGAGCAGGTAATCATACAGGAAGGGGAGAGGACAGGGAGGAGGTGGACCTATCAAGAGACAAAGGTGAGTAACAAATCATCCATCCATCCATTTTCTTCTGCTTATCCTGTTTTGGGGGGCGGGGTGTTGGAGCCTATCCCAGCTGTCATAGGGCGAGAGACAGGGTACACCAGCCTGCCGCAGGGCTAAGACAGAGAGACAGACGACCATTCATACTCACATTCACACCTATGTGCAATTTAGAATCACCAAGTAACCTAACCCCAATAACTGCATGTCTTTGGACTGCGGGAGGAAGCCGGAGTACCCGGAGAAAACCCACGCAAACACAGGGAGAACATGCAAACTTCACACAGAAAGGTCTGAGCCAAGGTGGATCGGAACCCAGACCTTCTAGCTATGAGGCAACAGCGCTAACCACCACACCACTGTGCTGCCCCAGTAACAAATCATGCACAGAAAACAAGTGCAATGATGGAAAAACAAACAAACAAACAAACAAACAAAAATAAAACAGGACATAACAGTCAGCTTTCAGAATAACAACAAGAAAGAACCCCACATCCATTTTTTTTTACCACTTATCCAATACAGGGTCGTCCGAGGCTGGAGTATATCCCAGCTCTCATTGGGCCAAAGGCAGGGTAGACCCTGGACAGGTCACCAATCTGCTGCAGGGCCAACACATAGAGACAGACAACCATTCACCCCTACAGCCAATTTAGAATCACCAATTAACCGAACCATCACGCATGATTGAGGGAGGAAGCCAGAGCACCCGGAGAGAATGCACACAGGCACAAGGAGAACATGCAAACGCCACACTGATACCACTGCACCACCGCGCTGCCTCAGAACCATGCATTAGAGCTACGGAACACACTGTTAATCCACATTAGTGTGAAAATCAAAACTACCATTACATCAGTGTGTCTGCACACATGGTCATGTGTATATGCCTGAATTTGTTCATGCATAAACATGGCTTTAAGTGCGCGTGCGTGGCAGTATGCAGTACATCAATGTGAATAATAATCTAATGCGTGCGCATGTTAATCTGTGATCTCTGTGATTATCTGCATAAGGAGACTAATCATGCATGTGTATGTGTCTGTCTCTGTACGCGGGTCTGGGTGGCTACAGGGAATATAGGCAATGGCATGAGAGATTCAACAGGAGAGGTTTGTGAGTCAGCGAACCTGAGGGTTTCTGACTCACAAACCGAAGACTGGTGGGTGGTGTTTGTGTAAGTGTAATTTTCACGCATGAGCACACAATCAGAGTGATGTGTGCGAAAAAGCCACATGTTCGTGTCCGGCACGAGACTGTGTGAAAGGGCAGGAGATGAGGCTGATGATTACAAGCGAGTGGATGTATTAAAAAAACTTCTCATCTTTCTCCCTCTGTACACGTTACGTATCGTAAGACTGATCGCAGTTGTATAAATAAAAACTTTAAATACTAGCTCTTATCTGATGAGACCCATATGTCCCCACAAACATTCAGTTTGTGATTATGATTTGCTGCCAAAACATAATCATGACCTAAACCCTTTCATGAATTCGAACTAAATAGGTTACCCTAACCCAAAGTACAGGAAATTAGAGTGATGCTACAAATATGATTATCATGCCATGTCAAGATGCTTTTGCAGATTATCCCAAAAAGGTCCTTTTCGTAGAGTAGCATACCTCTCTTAGAACATCACATGCTTATAGCCAAGGGAGATTAAGCACAGATGACATAGGGTACAGGAAAGTATGGGGAGAAAAAAAAAGGAAGAATCCACTTAAGGAATAAACTAACAAATGAATGAGGAGAAAAAATAAAGAAAACAAGCTGCACAGTTAAAGAGAAGAAGAGGAATGGGAAGAGGATAAAAGCAGCAAGATACCGAAAGACAAAGGAGGAGGAAAACAGGGGAGAGGAAATATCCCCTGAAGCAGTTTCTTCATATTTAGACAGACAGACAAACAAAGGAGTCAGCCTGCCAACTCTGCTTACCAGACTGATTCAGATTCACTGTCTGCTGCTGACTTCAATATGCTGCACAGATCAAGTGTTTCTAAACATTTCAAGTTGGAAAAATTCAAAACATGTACCACTGCCGCAGGATCTGCTTTTGTAACCCTGTCCTCTGGATGATGAGCTGAATCTACCCTTTGACCTTTGACTGTCGTGTCCTAAAAAATGTAACCCTAATCCTGAAACACGGCAGAATACACCTCTGAAAATAAGACAGTGTGATGTTATTTTTGGCAGGTTATTGTAATGAATATTTGATGCAAATGTAGTAAACAGATTACACTTGTTGCTATGACAAGAAATATAATCTGCTTACAAGCCAGTAAATATTGTTGTATGGCCGCTGTGTTGCAGTTTCTTTCAGGTTGAAAGTTTAAAAAAGAAAAAAATTAATTAATTCATATTCATTATACTTACTGTAGGTACTTCGCTTGCAATCTAGAAACTCGCTGGCCAGTCTGCTCACTTGCGCTCATGGGCAGCAGCCAATTTTTCAGGTCTTCACAAATCCAGGTCAATATTTCCTCTTCCAGTTGTTTATCATTGTTTGTACGAATGCAGATAAACTGAAAAGTGTTTATTTGCATGCAATTAAAGCCGGTAGAAATGGGAAGTCAGCCAAAGGCAGTTATCTGCTCTAAGTTTTTGGAATGATCAATCTTCAGTGATAGAGTAGCTGTTTCTGTTTTCTTGGTACTTTTTTCTTGTTTGTTGGCAGCCTCTAGTCAATCTTTTTTTTTTTTTGTGGAATCTAATATTTAAATAAATTGATCAGGAAAATAGTAAGCATTATTAAACCAATTAAAAAAGTGTGCTTGCATCTGCCGGTGAGATTTGTTTCAAAGATCGGAGGAATTGGCAACAGAAGAGCGGAAGCTGCGAAGATTGCTGTCAGATAAGGTGTTTCATTTTTACATTTAAATTCATATCTTTGTTTTAATACTATTTCATTTGCTACATATTTGATGGCATCGATGTCGGTAATCTGCAATGTTATTACAAATCAAGTTCACATTGTCTTTTTGTTTGTATCTGGTACCCATGATTTCTGGCAAAATAGCTGAAGATTTATCTTAGATCGTATTATTTATTTGTAGCTTTGAGCTAATCTTGGATTTGTTTGTTTGTTTGTTTGTTTCTTACAAAATTCTATTATTTATTTTCATAAGTTTTACTTGTATGAATTCATGAAAGAAAAGACAGTAACTTCAAATTAGCACTCCTATCAGACATTATCTGGACCCAAACCATCTATTGTGCTTAAACAATGAATGAACTTTGTTTTTATGATACACATTAAAATGGATTCTTTGCATTTATACTCATAAATACATTGTGTTAAAAAAAGCAAATTAAAGTTATACGGACATTCACCATCCTGCATATTCTTGCTATAACTGTTGGTATACAGCACGTAGCATCTCTAGTCACAGTCAACACTAGCTGATGATTTTAGATGAAATTTTCTACACTTCCTTTAACTTTATTTTGTATTCAAATATCGGCAAATACACAATTAAAACTGGGTCTTAGTTTCACAGCTACAGCAGCTAAGATGTGTGCCAAGTTTGGTTGCTCAATTTCTGATTGTGTGCGAGGTATTGTTGGCCAAAGAAACAAACACACACAAAGATATTTTGTTTATTGTAGCAGACATGAGGGAGCAGACATGACTCGGGAAAATAGATGGATTAAATTTATTCAAACATTGTTTTGAACTGTTCAACATAAAGACTAGAAGCTCATGAAAATGTAAATTTAGATTCTGTAACAAATATAAAAAAGACTTTACTCCGTTTAATGTTAAAAGAAATATGAAGAGTTTACTTTGCAGAAAAAAATCAGACACTCGCGTTTAGACATCTTAGATTGTATGATCATATTCTCTACTGCTTTATTTTATTCACAATCATTTTTTTTCTTTCACGCTCCAGATCTTGTTCTGAGACAAACTATATTTCAGTATGAAGGCTTGGCATGTTTACATTCTGGGATCCTAAGCAAGCCACGTTTGTTTATATTTTAATGAGGCAGAATGAGGTTGAGTGAAAGTTCCTTTTGGTTAGACGTTTGTACCTGATTTATTACACATGTATTTGAAGAACAGCCTTAATTTAATTAGTTTTCAAATAAAACAGCTTTGTTGAAAACTGAGCAATCACTGGTACAATAGAGATGTATATGAAATGATTGACAGACGAAAGCAGCTGCTTTGACAGCAGTAAAGATCATCCAGTGAAAGGAAACCTTTCACGTTTGCTCTATAGAGGTTGTTTTGAGATGAGATTTAATCAAAGTTTGAACAAACATTTTGATCCTCGGTTTTTCACAGATTTGATTGGCATTCACAGTAATTGCAAAATATGTTTACATCTAAGATTACTGTGTATTAAAGTGTTTAGCGTTACATAACTTTGAAGGGCAGTCCAGCACTGAATTGGTGCTGGCGTCACCTCGGTAACGCAGTGAAGTTGGTGTTTTAATCTGTTGTCAGTGGTTACAGCTCCTGTGCTGACATCACTGGATGCAGCAAGTTCTGAACTATGACATGAATGAATGTGTGAGTCTGTACAGAGCAGCGTAGGATCACTGAAACAAAAAAAAAAAATGGGCACGTCAGCATGTCTCAAGTCTGTTACTACACTTCTACTGTATGCAGTACACACTGTACATTATATACTTACAGTACATGCAGTTGTGCGCTGACAGAAATGACAATCACAGCATTTGACTGCAGTTGAATTTTGCTAATATCTGAATCTAACCACATACATACTAAATTCTTCAATAGTAAGGATAACAAGCTGAAGCACATAAACACCACGAATGAAGCCATGACATAAGTAATGGCAACGCCTGAAAATTATGTAACCCCTGACTATGTAACCATGATGGCAACTGTTAAGGTTGAAGTGTTTAATCACTCAGCACTCAAATTTTCTAATGCATATTCACACTATCCAGGTGCACTGCGTGTAGCTGCACTTGTCAGTGCGAACATATCTAAGCAGCAAGCGTAAGCATGAAAGCATGCTGAAGGATTGCAGGTTCCTTTACCAGATAAATTACTTGTAAGATATAGCAAAACACCGCTGTATAGCATATGAACATTTAATTACACGGATGATAGCATTTCATACTAACCTGGCTTAGTGATCAGACAACTGGAAAACACAGAAATAGGGGTCCTTTAATGTCAGTGTGGAATTTAAATACATACTGACTGTTGATTCTCTTTGTCAGAGGATCCACCGAACACCGCAACAGAAATTAAACGAGTGTGCAGCATTGCATCACTGCAGCATAATGGATGATTTGACACATGATGACAGATAACAGAGACGCCACCCTCTTTGTCACCCAATTATTGTGTTTGAATTTCGTCATTTTAGGAGAAATTTCGATCACAACTATCAACACAACCGTGTGCTTTAACTTTAACATGGATGAGGTCAGTTAAAATTGTTGCTGTTGACTGACTTTGGGTTATTTAGCAATGCCATCAGAACTAGCACGGACAGAACTGTGTCATACGTATTAACAGATGAAGGATGTGTTGCTCCAAGAAGAAGGACATGCTGGAATAAAGCTAATGCATTTACAATATGATTTCAAGTAAATTCATGGATAGTTCAGTAACATCTAACTGAACAGTGAATCTTAAGGTCCCACCCTAGCAGTTGTTCAGTTAAGCTCACTGCTATTAAACTAGTTTGCAGGGAACTCTACGCGGAGTCCACAGAGTGCATCTCTGCAGCAGCTCTTTGAAATGCACACATTTTCTTTTGCTGTCTTTTGCTCTCTGTCTCCGACACGCAATTCAGCTATTATTTATTTATTTTTCTCATTCCTTTTCCTTTGGGCAAAATAGCAGTTCACTGATCAATTCAGTCAGAGCATAACAGCGGTGATGATTGTGGCAGATGTGAAAAGGTAGTGGTGTGTGGGTGCAGGCTAAAAACAACATGCAGTCATGGTAAAAGAAAAAAAGAAAGAAAGAAAAGAAAAAGAAAAAGTGAATATTCCGTGAATTCTATCAGAACATATAAGGAATACATCTAGTCCTCACCAGGTCTTAAATTTAGGTAAACACAACCCGAGATGAACAACAACTCATGACATATTACAATGTATCCTTATTTATTTAACAAAAACTAAGCCAAACTGAAAAACCACAGTCTGAAACAAATAGCAGCAATAACTTGACGTAATGATTTTCCGTATGATTTTATCAGTCTCGCACATCATTGTGGAGAAAATTTTTTGCCCCCCTCATCTTTATAGCGTTGCTTCAGTTCATTGAAGTTTGTGGGCATTTGTTAATGCACAGCTCTCTTAAGGTCTCATCACAGCATTTCAATCAGGTTGAGGTCTGGACTTGTGAGTACACAAGTGATACATGTGAGTAATAATTATAAAAATGAATAAATGAAAGAAAAAGAAAAACACTACCAAGAGGAGCCTATAGAGAGTTTATAGAGCTCATCTGCATGGTGTAATAATACTTTTCTTATATTTATCAGACCCCATAAAAAAGACAAAATCAAGCTGATTCTGATAAATATTGACTGTTGCCCAAACACACTTATGGCTGTTTCTTCTGTGCCATGCAGCACCAGTCCAGCTACTACTAGTCTGGAAAATATGGTTCTTTTACAAGGAAATTACAACTCAAAAACAATTTATTTTGTTGGTTCACTAAAAAAATTTGGGCGCACACACTCACATATGCGCATATGCTAGAGGCAGTTTCCATTGGGTTGTCAGAATCAGTAAGAAACAGGTGTGCTTCCAGCCCTGATCATCTGAAGAGAGAAAATGAGGCACGACCCGCATGCTCTGTTTAATGACGGGAAAATCATGACCATATCCTGCCACTGCTTTCATCACTCTCTTCATCGTTTCTCATTTCCCAATTTTTCCCTCTCTGCATCTGTTTATTCCCCCTTCCCTTCCCTCTCTCACTTCAGCATGTTCCCTGCTCCACCCTTCGTCCCCTTTATCTCCTCTCTCCCACTCCTGGCTGCCTCACTCTCCCTCATTACCACCATTTTCCTCCCATTGAAGTGACTCAGCAGTTTCTTCACCGCCATCTCTCTCACTCATCTGGTTCTTGCTCAGGGCATCACATTCTCTCCCAGTGTGCAGAAAAATCAACTCTCAGAATCTGTTTTATTGGACATAATTAAATGCAATATTGCCAAAGCATGTTGTAGAGAGTTTAGAGGCAAAATAGAACAGCGTGGAATATAAGGAGTGCACACAAAAAAAAGAAATTAAACATGTGGTAAGATTTAGTAAAATAATTTTGCAAAAGTAGAGCTTCATAGAAGTTGCAGCGTGCCTCTGCAAAGTGTAGATAGCACAACTGACACGTTCTTTCTGAATGGTTTGTTTCTCTGCAACGCCAGGTTTGTGTATCTTGAACAATCTCAATAGCCGGTGTGTGATGTCTTTCTCAGTCTCTGGCTGCTCATAGTATTCATTTAATCTGTCTCTCGGTATTATCTGCTCAGCTTATTATTGTTTTCACCTTGTGGATCTGTGCGTGTGTGTGTGCCATTATGGCAAAATGCAGTCTGGGCCGGCGCAAAGGTGGTTTTAAATACTTTGGCAAGTTTTTATGCCTATTGGCAGATTTTGTCAGCATGATAGCGTGAGAACGATACGGATAACAAATGTGTATTTGAGGTCAATATGAAGGTCGAATTTGATGATGGCTGTAGTCCGACCCATACGGACTGCCCTTCAAGGTGTGCCCAAATAATGGGGGCCGTGACCATCCCACATTCCCACATTCTTTATCTGGTGTATAAATATGAAATACTCTGAGGCCTAACCAGACCTCTTCTGGGTTGTACCCTCTTCTCTCTGCCAGCCCAGGACAACCATTGGTCACATGACCATATGCCCAACCCATCCTTGGTTGGGCGTTGGTTGTTTTCTTTCTTTCCTGCCTGACAACTATTCTATTTAAAATCTTGTTTCCATTACATTTTGTGGCGCTGATGAAGGCCACATGCTGAAAAGTGTTGGTCTAACAATAAGGTTGTTTCTTATACTAAAAGTGCTGCTGGAGTTTTGGCTGCTTTAGACTTTTTTTTTTCCCTTCACCACCAGCCTCTCTGCGCCCTTAGGTGAACTTTGTTAACCTGTTTGAAAGTGTGCTCTTTGAAACAGGACATGTGCTGTGAGCCTCCAGTATTGTCATCACTGGTGCATCACAGCAGCAGCATCAAAGGACAGCTTGTGGGTATCTCAGGGGTGCAGTCAGGTTTGATGCCCTGAAAGTAAGAATGTGTTCAATTCCAGGAAAGTCTCGCTTAATTTTGATGTTATTGTTGCTTTTGTAGACATTTGGATGCTAAATGTGCTCTTTTTTTATTCTGTAGTTAATCCAGAGTGGGTGTAGGCTACTCTGAGGCTGTGTATTGTCAGAGAAGCTGGGTGAGGGGGACTTGATCTTCTACTTTTTGTGTCACAGAGCTGGTAGGCTCTCTGGCTCAAAGTTTTTGAAAGAATTATATTGTTCTTTATTAAAAATGGATTTGTTTGGCCCCTGTTGTGCTTTCCTGAGGATTTCTTCTTATATTCAGACATTTTGATTTTTCACTCTTGAATATCTGCAGCCAAGTTCAGGTGTTTGCTCAACCTCAGAATGAAAATATTGTTGTCTGGATAATATTAAGTCGTTCTCTGGTGAGCCCACTTTCCTGATTTACAGTCAGGGTACAGCTCCAACTGATTTTTTGCAGACAAAGTCTTCCACGAATTGCCATGAGACTGGGTTCTGTCTAGTCATATCTCTCTATCTCAACTCAGAGCAGAAGCTTCTCTTGCTTTGTAACCATCTTTTTCCTCCTGTCTGTATCTCTCCCTTCTAACTCACAGATAAATCACTCATGTCTCTCAGTCTATTTCACTCCCTGTAGAGTCCCTCATCTGGATATATATATTATATATAAAAAACACACACACACAAAAAAAACCCTCATTTCTCGCTGCAGCTGCATTGAAGCCCTGACAGTCCCTGCATTTCTCTAAAACATCAAATAACTGCCCCCTGTGCAGCAAACTTCACGTTCTCGTTGGATTTTAGCTTCTCCCCTGCTCTTTCTCTTTTCCCTCTAACTATTATTTTTCTCCTCCCTGTATCTCTTCCGTCTGTGACTCCTTCCCCCTCCTCATCATTCCTTTGCTTCATCTCCCCCTTCTTTTTTCAGAACCAGAGGCCCTCTCTCCATCCCAAGCTGTCTCTCTTCATCTTTCTCCTCCCTTCTCACATCAATATCCCTCAATCCCCATAAATAGAGTGACCCTTCAGACTGCTGTCGCCTCTCTGCCTCCAGACTCTTCACCATCTCTCTTACTCTCTCTCTCCTGTGGGTAAACATGACCCATGCTTCGATCATCCTCTTGTCATTTTGTCATTATTATGCCCTCTGAACTCCTCTTCATCTCGTTTTATGTCCTCTCTCTCCGTTCCTTCACTCCGTCTCTCTCTCTCTGTCCTCTCTTGGTTCATCTTGCTCTCTTCTTCTCATCTCTCCAGTGATGACAAATACTTCTCTCACTCTTTGGCTATCTCTCAAGAAAGCCGCCTCTCCTTCTTACTCTTTCAATCTGGCGTGTCATCTCGCTTTCTCTTTGAAGATGACATGGCTATCCCTCTGTCCTTTCATTTCCCCTAGAGAGAACGACCCACACAGCTACTCCAAATACTCAAAAGTATGTATGCTTCTTAAATATCTTTCAAATAAAATAGCCTCCAATCTTCTGGGAATGTTGTTGCTGGGCTATAAGAGCAGCGTGGCTGCTCCACTTCATTTCTCTTTGAGACTGGATTTTGTGCAAGCAAGTGAAGTTCTTATTCATAAAAAAGAAAATTCTGTTTTATTGATCTTACCTTGTGCACGGGGTCAATGCTCTGTTGAAACAAGGAAAGGGCTTCCCAAACCTATTGCCCCAGGATTACACTATTGTCCACTATTGTCTAAGATATTATTATAACACAGCATACAGATTTCCCAGTAGTGGGCTTAGAGCTCTCTTTCTTAAAGGGGATGATGGGCTCTGAGGTACGTTTATTTGCTGTTTTATTTGGTGTGTCTGAAGTGGTCAGACAATGGATCAGCTGCCAAAGGAGCAATGCTGTTTTAAACACATCAGGTATTCAATACAAAACAGCTTCCATTTAAATAAAAACTGAGACAACTTGTTTCAGACACAGGATGAACTAATGTACAATATAAGATTGATGAGGAGCTTTATTTACCTCTAACAACAATGTAAAAGTGACTGCATACAATTGGGCTTTTTCCCCCTCTTTTTCTTCTTGCATAATAGTACATTTTTATATTATCATATCATGGTCTATTCACTTATACTATTTTATCATTTATTTTATAATGTATTTCATAATTTTCGTGTATTAATATTATATCTGTGCAGATCATGCAAGATACTTCAACTCGTCAAGCCAGAGCGAATGAAATGAAATTTCGTTTATTTGTCCACTGCTGTGTATAATTGAATGACAATAAAAGTCGATTCTATTTTATTCTATACAAATCTATTCGAGTGGAATCCAAGAATAAAACTAGCAGTAAAGTTAACTCAAAGCACTCTATTTTGACAAAAGTATTTGCTTGTCTGCCTTCACATGCATGTAAAATTGAGTGACATCCCATTCTTAATCAATAGGGTTTAATGTGATGTTGGTCCACTCTTTGCAGCTATAACACCTTCAACTCTTCTGTGAAGGCTTTCCACAGTGTTTAGGAGTGTGTCTCTTATGGGGATTCTTAAAAATTCCCATAGGAGAGCATATTTCTACAAACTACAAAGTGCCACTACAAAGTGGCAGAACACATAAAGTTACAGGGCAAGGTCACTGAGTGCTGCGGCATATAGTGTGTAAAAGTCAACAAGTCCTCGCCAACACTTTGTTGACTCAACAACTGCGGTTCCAAACATCCTTTGGCATCAATATCAACACAAAAACTGTGTGCCGGGAGCTTCATGGCAGAGCAGTTCCTGTAAGAGTAACGCAGGTGTAGGTGCCCCTAACTTTTGTTCATATAGTAAATCTCACCACCACCTCCTTTTTTTTTTGGCAATCCTACAAATATGTAGGGCTGCTTTCTTTCATCTGCACAGTATCTCTAAAATTCTCTGTTATTTTTTATTATTTTTATTTTTTTCACCCTGTCTTCTCCAGTTTTACCCACAAAATCATTCCAGTATGAGCGTCTTACTTTCCCTCCTATAAATGTTCATTTCTTTGTCAGTCTCTCTAGTGTGACAAAGGCTGCCCTCATTCTTCAAGAACAATTTTGCTCTCTTTATTCCTCCCCCTTGCTCTTTTTCTCTCCTTTAACTCTTCTATAAAAACATTTCTGTTCATTTTTTGTTCAGCTAGTCTTCCTCTTGTTGGTCGCACCTCAAGCACCTCTGGTATTGCTGTATTTGCCATCTTCTGTTCCCATTATCATATATTTCATCACAGATTACCCATCTCTCCTTCACTGACCATCCACCATTTCTGCATTACTCATTCCTGCTCTGCTTCCTATTGCCTCAGCTCTCCACAAGCCTAGACTGTCAGGATGAGTTATAGAGAGGATATGTGGTCATAAGGGTTATGAATGATTCAAACAGCATTTGCTTGTTTTTACATATTGTTGGACTAAAATCATAACGTTATCAATCTATAGTTTTGCTGTGAGGGATATTTTATGCTTTTTGTTTTGTTTCCCATAATGTTGACTTCCTTATTTGAGCTTTAGATGCAAGTTGCCCTTGGTGGGATAATATTATAATATGTGTAAATAATACTAAAGCACTATGTAAATAGTCTGCAGCTACTTGCAGTCTCTCCTCATTGTTTAATTTCGATAATTTAAATGTATTCTGTCCTGCTTAAGTAATGAGTCTGTGTGCCTTAACTGGTAACTGGATTTCCTAAACAATACACACATTCCCTGGTTGGAATTCCTTCTCTGATGCTCTTTAATTAATAGCTGTTTTCAAACAAAAAATAGTTTTTGTTTCCATTCATGTAAAAAAAAAAATCATATTAATCACTGTGAAAAAAAAAGAAAGCTTTGCATTTTTGTGTTTAAACATGTGCCTCAAGTACTTAAAAGAATAAGATCAAAGATCCAGAAATCCAACAACCATGTGGTATTTTTTTGACCTAATTTATGTCAGAAAAAAACTGAGTGAACTGCCTCTGCAGGCTAGAACCCAGGACAATAAAATGCAAACCCTAAAAGCTGTCGTGTCCCACCTTAATGAGTGAACATGTGTTTGCAGGCCATACATGTAATTTTTAACAGGCCTGACTGGCATCACTGTGACATTTGTCGCTTGCACTGAAATGCACTAGTGCAGCCTGCATGTGTTTTTGTGTGCAATTAACTTGATGTGTCAGGCATATGGGTGGGTTGTGCTTTGAAAAGTTGTAATTCTCCTAAATTACACACACACAAGTCTGAAATGTCTGCTAACTTTGTATGATTTCGTATTTAGCTGCTGCTACGGTTTGTATGTTTTTTTGCCACTGAGTCAAAGCATGTCTTGGCAACAAAGCACTAGATAGCATTAGCTCTTGAGTGATAAGCTGAAACACAAGTGAAAGTGCTGCAGCCAAATTCTGTTGTTTTAAGAGGTATACGGACAGGAGGAGAGGTTAAGTACAGTGTATGCATGTGTAATGGGTTACAATTGTCCCATTAGCCTACTTATTTAGCTATCTGTTTCTCATCAAACACTTACCTAACTATCTTCCCTCATCAGAGGGGCTAGATGTTAAACCATTGAGTGTACATGAGCACATTAATGACTGAAAGTGTTTGTCGTTAGTAGCTATACCTTCATTAGTGAGAAAAATGTGTATGTATGGTGTGTGTGCTTCTGCACGCTGTGTAAGCTTTGTGGTTTAATTATGTGTGTAAAGAAGGGTATGCGTGTGTGCTGCTGACATGCCTCTACAAATGCTCTATTCCCTGCCTAGAGACTTGTCCCCTGTGAGAGGTAATTTTGACCATATGGCATACAACATGACACATACTTAAACCACAGACACTGTACCACACCATACACACAGACGCATACACAAAACTCTAGCATGGTCTTGTGCAGCACCACTTCCCTGCAGGTCTATAGGATTGGAATAAGATCTACATTTAGATACAAGGACAGGGTGCAGATGTGCAGACATTGAGAAAGGCTTAGAGTCAGTAACAGTTTGTGTGTGTGTGTGTGTATGTGAATGTGTAGTGAAAGTTCCCCAGCAGAGATGACATTTCATCCCCTGGGGCCTATCTCACATGGTAACAATTCTGCTCAGCCCTGCTGGCATAGATTATACATACAGTACCAGTCAAAAGTTTGGACACACTCGGGTGAGTACTGTACATACATTTAATCTGTGTATAATATGTAATGCACATTAATGTGCCAGCTGCATGGACAGTTGGGGGATTAAAAAACAAACAAACAGCTATGCATGCAAATATATTGTCTTCTTCTCTGCATTGACAGTGCACACACAAATCCAATCAGCGCTAACAGCAGCTTGAACATCTCTTCTGAAAAAACTTCTAAAAGCCTCATCTATTGACAAACCTGACTCTCTCTTTCTCTCTGCCTGTCTCTTCTTTTTTTTTTTTTTGTGCTTCCTAATGTAATAGTGTTGTAATGGTGTGTAATTGCTGCTTTACCATGGCAATCTATTGTGGTAGATGAAACCACATCTGAACAAAGCAGACCAGAGCAGCATGCAGCAGACTAACCACAGAGACTTTCAGCTGGTTCCTGTTTTCAGAGATAAGTAGATAAATTAACCAGAAAGAGAAATGGATAGTCAGACTGATAAAACAGTATTGGTTTTCTTCTTGGACTCATTGGGCAAGAAAATGTTGCCTTTAGTGAACTGTGTTCCTGAGAAACATTGCATTTGTAAAATCTTGACTTTGCTTTCTTCTCTGCCCATGTGTCCACTTTTTAAGATCATGCTGCACATGTTTCATTTAATTCCCCGGCCATTTGGCCCCAGGCCTTTGAACTCATGGCAGACAATGTTAAAATTCCTTTTGAGGAAATATTAAAGGAATAAATTAATATAGGAGAGCAAAGAGTACATGCTGTGCTGCACATGAAATGTAGAATGTAATGGTATGTGTGTGTGTTTTCTGCCCACCAGAACAGTAATATTGTGAAAGGTCTCAGAATCTGCATTCATTCATTGTCATGGATATAAATAGATTTGATTTTTTTTTTCTTTGAATTTCTAACAAACACCTACTATGTTTATGGGTCTGCTTACACTGAGGCTGTTAAGGGTGCACGTAGTGATGACTATAAAGACTATTTATGGTTGTTACATTAGTTGATAACAGCTCATCTAAATGCCATCGCACATTAGCTGATGGTTCAACTGATACCTTCCTGTGCATCCTAATAGAAAAGCTCATGCAGGGCACACAATTTAAGTTGCTTTAGTCTGGCTCCTGCTGCTGCTGCATCTGCAAGCCACCTTGCAAGCCACCTGCAGCCCAGCTTAAACCTTTCTGCTATTTTGAATTCATCAGTGTTTTTTCTGTTGCCATTAATACTCCGTTCTCTGCTGGGGGTATTGCTGGAAGAGTCCCTGCTTTGTCTTTCTGTGTGCACAGAACAACATGGAGCTCTAAGGACAACATTGGCACTAATGTTTTCAGTTGCCTGTTGCTTGACAAACAATAGTTTATCCATCTGCTTACATGCACCTTCATGAAGCCTCGTCTGTCACTGTGCAAGCTGTGAGATATGGCTGGTAGTTTTTAGTGTACATTTCTGTGCCATTACAGTGGTACTAAACATAATCACTGTCTCCATAATCACTACACCTGTTTTTTTTCTGAACATTTTTTAAAAAATTTTTTATTTTATGTATATGAATTAAAGCGCTACTGCAGTAGGTCAAGGTGGGATTTTTGTACTGAGCTAGTGAATCATATTTTTAACCTGTTTTCTGTGTGTGTGCTAAGCAAAAACAGTTTCACATCTGTACATTAAACAAAATATTTCTTTAATTTTCAGACATTAGAGTGCAAACAATCCTGCAATCCAACTCTATAAAAGAAAGAATGTTGGGGGTATTTATCCTTATCTACAGTGTAAATAAGCATGAAATGATTCTTGTTGTGAACAGGCTCTAAATAAATAACTGATTATACATATAACTATATATAACTAATTAAATAATTAGAAGAATTTATGAGTCTTTGATCTCCTGTATTGTTCATGTGCTGCATGAAGGTAATACAAATATAACACAAAAATGAGGCAGCAGTTTAGAAGATGTAATTTGAACAGAAGGAATCAAACAGCTTTGGACAGACGGCTCAGAGTTATAATGCTGATCTACATATCTAAAAAACAGTGCATAATTTGACTGATAGCATGAGCTGTGTGTGTGTGTGTGTGTGTGTGTGTGTGTGTGTGTGTGTGTGTGTGTGTGTGTGTGTGTGTGTGTGTGT
>JAVDPK010000696.1:26993-63982 GCA_034780415.1 Cichlasoma orientale
ATAGATAGATAGATAGATAGATAGATAGATAGATAGATAGATAGATAGATAGATAGATAGATAGATAGATAGACAAACACAAATAAAATGTGCAGCTGAAGAATGCGCTGAATTAACTGGAAACAAATTATTACCTTGTGCCTTGGCGTGGGCAGCCAGCAGGCTCCCTAATAGCAGAATCCACAGGTATGACATCATGGGAACACGGCGTCCAGGCTGCGAATAAATCTGGGGCTCACTTTCCCTTTTCTCGCGCTTCAAAAATGGCAATTAACTGGCCGGGAGATTTCAGGTAGATCGGGAGGCGGGTGTGCGTGTGTGTATGCCGGTGCGTTCTTGCGCGTCGGATCAAACCAAGGTGCTCAGATGCTCAGTGCGCGCCGCCGCGGATCTGTCGTCCCCTTTGTCTGGATTGGGAGAGAAGGTTCGGTCTTTATTGGTGGGCGGTCTCTTCTCCCAAATGAAGGGAGGCGGTGCGTTGCTGTGTTGGCATTCAGATGACTTTCTGCACTAATTAGTGTTTTTTTTCTAATTGTCTTTATCACTCCGACCATGAGTGTTACCAGAAATCTGGATTCACATTCGTCGTTATCAAGCCCGATCAGTGCGAGTAAGCAGGAGCAGCAGTCATGTACAGTTTTACCTCCAAATTGCCCTTAATGGATATAATCGTGTATTTCTTTAAATATTTCCCTCATTTTGATAAGGAGTCCAGCAAGTCCTTGAAAGGATCTATCCTTATGCGTTGAGGTCATAGCCGTGGGGATGACACTATGCACTGGGTAGTACCCTCAGCACCAGAAGTTAAATAAGAGCTGTATCAGTTATATGTTGTAAAATTTAGGTTGGTTATCATGTTTTCTAATATGACGATTGACTTTAAATAACGTCAAATACTTTAATAAAAAATAATGGATGCTGATCCCTGAAAGCAGAGGTCTGAGACAGCATACAGAAGGGCTTTGGGATGAAAGCCAGATTTACACAATAAATATAAATAAAATTGTAACCGTCCATACAGCAAAGACAACACTGCACCTGCGCCTCACTCTTTAGCAGAACTCTATCAGACACTAATTTCCTGGCAAAACCCAGATAACAAGCATGCCACAATTTACATAAATAATAATAGTAGCCAATAGCAACTCAGCACAGGCTGTCACGAAAGCCACATACATATCTTGTTGATCAGAGCATCCTCATCTTCGCACACAAAGCAAACGCATCAGATCATCAACTAACACTTAAAAACAGGTAATGTTTGGTGACTGTTTGGTGGCAGAGCATGAAAAGCTGGTCACATCTTTTGCTGATAACCCCAAACCCCCAGTATATTTTCACCCTCAAACTTTTCATCATGCCATTAATATCTAGTTTCTAGGTTAATCCTCTGCACTTTTGCCAGTAAAGATATAGCCAGCATGCTTGGGCTGTCTTCATGAGTACTGTAGGAGCAGCTTGTTGATTTGATTAATCGGAAATTCTGTTTTGTCTAATATGACGATTGTCTTTAAATAACATCAAATACTTTAATAAAAATAATGGATGCTGATCCCTGAAAGCAGAGGTCTGAGACAACATACAGAAAGACAATCGTCATATTAGAAAACATGATAATCAACCTAAATTTTACAACATATAACTGATACAGCTCTTATTTAATTTCTGGTGCTGAGGGTACTACCCAGTGCATAGTGACATTTCCATGTGCAGTAGCACAGTTTACACGTGTGGTCACCAATCTGTGGGTAAGTACGCAACTGAACTTAAGTAACACAAGATACAGTGTATCCAACCCCCCCACAAAAACAAAACAAAACAAAAAATCCCTCAGTACCCCTACTTCCCATGGCCTTGACTGAGACACCTTTTTTGTACAGCACTCCACTTCATGACTTAAAAATCACCATATAAACTTAAAGTTCTAATACTGCAAAGATTTATTTAGGCATTCAATACTACATTTTTATACTAAGACTTATGCAAAGTCTGTAATTTGACTCGAGTTTATTAAAAATATCACTTTCTGAAGAGGATACAAAATCACTGATGTAAGACTTTGGCCCATTCTTGATGTTAAATTAATGTTAGGTTTCCATTTGAGAAAACCACACATGACCTCATGCACACAACCAACCAACCAGGAGGTGGATCTGAAAGGGGAACATTTTCCTTTCTTGACCATTTTTTTATTTATTTATTTTTTGTTAAGCCTTTTCTCTCTGCCAAACTGAAATGCGAGTACTTTTATTAATCCACAGGTAGCGCTATTAATTTATAATTTGGGGGATTTTCACCTGCAACCAATCATTCAAATCCCAGCAAAGTCCAAAAGTTCAGGATTGTGTCCTGATATTTAAACACTGAACACATTTCCACCATCTAGGGCAGTTTTTGGACATTTTTCATGACTTTTAACCTACATTTGGTACATTGTGTAGTCTATTTGCATGCATATTATGGATAATATATCATGTACCTACTGGTGAAAATAATGTTAACAGGAAAAGCAAACATGTCTATATGAACAATCAAAAAGACACCTCTAAATGCAAAGGAAACCAGCAGTCACAGTTCAACCTGCTTTGAACTCAGTCATTTGGTATAAAAACACAACAATAAGGTTAAAAAAGGAAATGTTTATTAGTGTCATGACACAATGATTACATCTGACACATTTGTTATTTAGAAAAAAAAACACATATAAAGCTTCAATTTGAGATTCTTTCAGTAAATTTATTCTGAAAAAATGAATTTGCTGATCTCAGCACAACATTCAGACGTCAGATCCATTTTGCACTATTTTCTCCTCCTCAGATTGACATCATCAAAGAGTCAAAAGCATGTGTGCATGTTTATGTATAACAGACATATTAAGTCTAATTGTGAGGATCTCAAAAAAAGCCTGTGTAGCTGCACTGATGTCATATCAGAGTAAGGGTGAGGCACACTGACAGTGGGCTGAGACGTTTGGTTTTTTTTGTCTCTTATCCCCTTCAGTCATCACGTACACAATTGTGCACATCACTTTCTATAGTTATATATTATACTGTAATATTCATTTCCGACATCTCCTACCTAAACAGATCATGTAGGCAGAAGAATTTTTTTCCCACCAAAATTCCTGCATTGTGACCGAAGGGGTTCTGCTACAAGTTCAATGGTTGTATTAAGGCTCTTTTAACGTTTACAGTTACACTTCGTGGATTGAGGAAGTAAACAATAAACCAAACTGTGTGGCCCTTTCCTTTCTTTACTCAGCAAAAAACAAACAAAAACTACTTCGTCCACCTGTTTTTTTTCAACTGTTTTTCTAATGTGTAGTATAAAAGCACTTGGTCATCAGTACTTTGGTCAGCATTCGATTAGCAAAACATAAAGACTACCTTCTGTATGATGCATATAAAATTACTTCATGAAAAAAAGAGAAAGGGAAATGTAAAAAGTGTAGTGGCTTTCTGAAGCTCAGTCCATGTTTACAGTCATATTTCTTGCAGTTAATTTCAAATTGATTGTAATATTCACCATGTTCACTATCCTGCTTTTGTTTGGTTTGACCCGCTGCTGCAAACTTTAAATTTCAAACCAAACATAAGCGTAATGTTAGATGTTCCATCAGAAACAAGATTTTCTCTCTCCCCACACTCTTTAACACATCAGTATTGTCATTAAACTAATTGCAATTCAAGTAGTGTGAAAACCTTTTTGCAAGAAGATTCTCAAGAATGTTGAAAGGTAAAATGTAAAAATCACGAGTTGTTTTCTTTCATCAAGGTAGGCAACTCTAAAACGAGTCACATGAATCATTGTTTGAAAAGCGAAGCCTCTGTCAACTCATTAAGTACTACACTGCTCTGTGTTTCTTTATTCATGGTGACAGAGAGCTAACAAGTGAAATACACTGCACAGATATTCCCATGGATACTCCCTTTGTACAATGATCGTGCCACATTTTCTTCCTGGACATGTTATCTGTGCGACTAAGGATGAGCGTGTAAATGTGGCCTGTCTGCAGTATGAAGGCCAGAATGTCATGGAAAAAGAGCTATTAAGACACTTGGAAGTTAAAGAGGCATTGTTCCACTCACTTTTTTAAATGTGTGTGCTTCAATTCAACATAGCAAAACAAATTAAAGGTAGCATTTGGGCTTCCATCTCTTCTCCACAGGACTACAGTATAATCAATGGCTGATGGTCCTAGTCTGTACAATCTGAGTTTCTGGGTTTTTTTTTTTTGGTGGAAAGTGCGATCGGTTTGGAAAGTGGCTCACATTTTGCTGAAACACTCCTTGGCATTGGACCACACCTGGATTCCCTACACAAGTACCAGAGAAAAGGAGTGACTTTGAGACATTGATAGACAAGACAGAAAAAGTAAAGTAACAGTTAAGGAGTGGTACTGCTGAACAAACAACAAAACGCTGGCATTTTGAAACTGTTAAGTACACAGAAAATAAATACACAAAACATTCCACACCTTTTTACACATGCTGATCTGCATAATGGCATAGCTTATCAGTGCTTCACGCAAATCTCTGTCCTTCTGCTCCTTAAAACGCTCAATGTCTTCCCATGCTGCTCGCACAAACTCCCTGATGACACAATCAGAAAGACACACACTACCGTTAGACTGTTGTTTGGAGAAGCACAGGGAGAAGAAAAGAAGAAAAATGCAGCATTTACTTCCCTATTTTTATTATGTGCTAGTTCCTGCATTTTGTAATGATACAACTGCCTTTTGTTTTAAAAATACAGAACAGCACTGCTTTTTAATTACACGTGGCACCTCAATTTGTCTCTCAACACTTTGAGCAAGTAACTCTGTTCACTAGTTTGTGCTTGGGGAAAAATAATATGGTCTCCTGTTATTATCCTTTCCATTCATGTTGTTCAGCTGAGACAGTTCATCAGTCACAAACCAGAGTCAGATTATGTGCTCTATTTTCAGACAGAAGGAAAATAGTGATGCAGAGAAAGAGAAATTTAAAAGGGAAACAATTTCAAAGGAGGTGGATGGTTCAACCATCAACTGGTGTTGAGCTTACTTGCACTCGGTGTTTTTCTCCTTGACCTTTTCCTCTCCTTCCTGAATACTCTGCTCCAGGGCTGCTAACCTGCTCTCTCTTTGCTCCTGGCTCTCTTGGCCAAATAATTTACTGGTCATTCCCTTCAAAGAAAAGATTCGCACTGTCTGCGCTCACACATGAACACACAGACAGACATACATGTTAAATTATGCTTTCAACAATGCGGATCACAACGCTTTTGAATACGTGCCTACTTCCGGTTCTTAATTTGCACATAGCGTGCAAGATAAACAGACTATAAGCCAGTATGTGTGAAAGTGTGTTACCCCAGTTGCTAGCTCTTCTTTCTGTTGTTTCTTTTGGGCAAGGTCCTGAGCTGCCATCTCTAACTCATACTGAATCAACTCATGTTTCCTGCAAACTGACCTTAATACACACAAAAGAAGAGAAACGTTTTAAACTGTGACAGTCCAAAAACATGAATGCATCCCATTACAAAGACTATAACAGTCAAAACAACGTACTTACATTTATTGTAAATAATAAGTCTAACCTACAAAACTGACATTTTCTCTGCAGAAAGATGTTTGAATACTTGTCAAAAAAGTTTAATATCCATCTCACAGTGTGACTGCTGCATCACCCTCCATCTACAGACCAACTAATAGGAATTGAGCAAGAAGTTTTACACTGACCAAACCAACCCTAGTGTCATTGTGAAACAAGAGTTATGGCAGCAGAAGCCTTGTGGGTATGAAGTATCCTTTACATGACTGCGCTATGGAAGACATTACCCTTTACCGACATTAACAATGATTACCCTGGGCTCCTGTACCTGATGTACATCCCTGTTGCATCAACAACTGAGCTAGAATACCCGGTTCAGCAGGATGCATTCTTGTATAATGCCTAGATTTTAATTCTACATTAACACATGGTAAGATTCATGTATACCAATTGTCTGAAGATGTAACGAACTGAGCAGGAACTTACAGCATATTCAGAGTGCCTGTGAACCCTGATAAGAGTAATACACGGCCTTTCTTATTGACACGTTCCTTTCCTTGAAACACACACTTACCTGACAGCATCAGTGTAGAAGAGGTATTCTTTCAGTTGGTCTGCAAAGTGCTCTTCCTCCTCCAGAATGTCATCAATTGATGCAGCATAACTGGAAACATACATATAAAGTCGCTCTACAACTGAAGCAATGCCAAACAAACATTATGTGTTCGTGTCTATCAATAATTCAAATAACATCTTTACTTACGTGTCCATGTGGTGTCCAGCACTCTGCAGTCCATCTCCCATCTCCTTTTCTATAGCGCTCCACTCACTAAAGACATAAAAATTTTCATGTATACTAAACCTGAATGCAAAAGCTCTGTTACCTAAACAGAAAAATGGTTATTTGACATAATCACTGTTTAGTTTTTAGTAGTTAAGTATTTATAACACACGATTACTCCAAAACAGAAAAAAAAGAAAGCAGTTGAGTAAAAAAAGACAGCATATCTATGAATAAATGAATTTCCTAATGACCCCCAATAATCCAATACTACTGAAAGCATTAGCACTGTAGGGGAACTGTGACTAAGTGACTAAATTCAATATAATGTAAAATATCATATAATTAAAATAGACTTTTAGTCTTTAGGCTTATGTAGATCAAATGTGAGTAGATAAAGAACATGCACCAAAAGTTTTCAACCAACCTATGGCCTTGTAATATAATCTAGTTGTTTGGGGCTGTAACTATAATCTTGTTATTGTAGAGAACAGTAAGAACAGGTGTTTCTCACCTGAAAACTCTGCCATAGTTACCGTGGACTTTGTAAACGCCATAAAGCCTGTCTGCTACTCTCTAGAAGAAAAAAAACAAATGAATCATCACACAGTTTACTACTTTAGATGGTCTGCCTTGAAAACCTTGAAGCGATACACTTGGTATTAGAATTGAATTCAACAACTTTCTATTATTCGTAAAGGCTTGGATGCAGCCAGCTTTTAAATCACTAGTAAATAAATAAATGTAGGCATGGACTAGCTGTCCAAGATAAAAAAGGTGAGTGTCACTGGAAATGAAAGTCACAATTCTAGCAAGCTAGAGACAGATTTTAGGATTTTAGAGACTCAAATATTGGAATTTGGATTTTCACAAGCAGACAACAAGTGATGCCCACAGCATTCAAAAAACATTAACTTAAGACAAACCTCGGTCTCTTTAAACAAAGGGTTAAATATGTGTTTTTTTTGTGTGCATGCCAAAACTCACCGCTCGAACCCTGAGTAACTGAGAGATGACGCTGTTCAGTTCATCACTGTACTGTTTCAGTGCTGTGAACCGCCTGGAGACAAAACAACAAGAAAAGCAAGTGCACAAACCGTATTTTTACATTATTCATTCCAGAAATTTTTTTCTTTCAGTTTGCCTTGGACCAGAACAAATTATTTCTTAACAAGGTGGTATAAATAAAATTTTCATATTAGTGCTCATAAATAAATCCAAGAGATAAGCATCATGTCTTACACCCTGTTTCTGCAGCCTGCTTTTGTCATTAATATTGCATAGTTATTAAAAATTCCTGAGGAACTATCTCACAATCATTCTGAAATGTGTCTAACTTGTACAAACTGCATAAATCTAGCAAATGAAAACAATAAGTTAAATGTGGCTGTTTTTACACCTACTTGTCAGGATTCTTAACTCTGAACATGGCACTCAAAGACTTTAGTCTGGAGTCAGCCTGTTAGGGAAAAGAATTACACAGTTTGTATATGACATACAGGGAAATATATGAAGCTGTGATTCTGACATAACAGTTTGATGTTGTAAAGCAAACCTATAATACTGACAATGCAAAACTACTAGTAAAGAAATTCAGCAAGAGACACTAGATGTATGTTTTTAAAACGATAAAAGCATCAACAGAATCACTGATCATGTATAAAAGATAGAAGTAGCCATGTGGATCCGATTGTAAATTCGAGGGATGCTGTATGCTCATATAGAACTGACTTCTCAATCACAACTTAGACCTGAAAGCATCCTCTGATTTACTGTCCTTCTGAACACTGATGGAAACAATTATTTAAAAAAGGATCATCTGTGAAAGTAATGACTCAGCCCTCAAACTCATCAGGAAAGTATTTACAGAGGACATGGATCAAAGGAGTGGGCAGTGGTTTTCCCATACAACCATACTTCTTGTTGCCCCCTGCTGGCCATTAGAAAGAAGCTACTTGCATCTTTTATACAGTTTGTGAACTGAACTTGAGTGTGAAAAAGATCAGACACAACTAACTGTACCTTGTCTTGGAAGCCTGTTTCCAAAACTGCTTCCCTCCATCCCTTTTCCTGAGGATGACAAATATATGATAAAATTTTATATTCATTATATATATATATATATATATAGTTATTTTATTCTATATATTTTGTTTTATTTTATTTTTAGCACTCCTACTCGAAAGCTCTGCACAAAAATTCCAATGTACCCAAACCTTGCGTGCGAGTACAAATGGAAAATAAAGTCATGAAGTTGAAGTTGAAGCACATGAAACTGTGCTTCAACTACTGTTTAAAAACTGGGTATTCCAGCAACAAAAGCGGCTGCGATGAACTGAGATAACCAGAAGAGCAATCATTAAATGCCCATACTGAAGGATAAAGACCAAATTAGATTTAAGAGTGATTCTACCTGGTACGGGTGCATAAATAGCTCTAAAGGCCTTAAAAACAGGCTCCATTTTTTCATTTGGTAGATACAAACAGAAACTGCTTTTGCATATATCTTGTTCTTCTTTTGAATCTTATTGCAAAATACTCCCAGCAGTGCAGCCTCTTGCACTGATTTCCTGTCGTCCTAATGTCAGTTTGAAATCTGTTATAATGTGAATGCGCAAGATGTGCATATACAATATGCATGACAGAAGAGCTTCAAGGGACATTCTGCAATACATGTCTGGCTGCTAACCTCTGTGAGAAAGAGGAAGAAAATTTTGTCATTGGAGAGGACAGGATGTGATGCAACACGCAACAGGAAATTTTCCAGGCCGACTCTCCGCCGCTCAACAAAGTCTGGATCTAGGTTGTCTGCTGAAAGCTTGTGCCACACAAACTCAGCCTGTAAGAGACACAATCAAGGGAGGAATAAAAAAAAAGTAAAAGGCAGTGTATTATTTAATACAAGGGGAAAATTAAGGGTAAACTGTATTTAGTTATATTTACTTAATAATTTCCATTTAATTTTATTTTATTGATTAGTCCTTACCCACCACCTGTGCATTACTTACTCTTTTCTCTGGTAGCGGAGGGATGATGATGTAGGGATAGGTGACCAACAGGTATGTTCTGAGAAGCTCAAACTCACTGTAGCGTCTCCACAAAGTGTCAGGTGTTGCTGGTGTCCCTCCCTCTGTTTCAGCAGGCCTGCAGAAAGACGAACGGTAAGTAATAGTATTTCAGGTGCGTCACAAAAGTGGTAGTCATTTGAGCTACTGCACTTATTCAAAGCAACGTCCCACTTAGCATAGCTATGCTGTATGTCATGTGACTATTTTCCCACTTATAAATGTTTCTTGAGTAAGTATACAATTATAATAATGGACCAATACTGTACACTCAAAAAAAGGGGCTAATTTCTCCTTGTACTGCAAACTGTAATACTTGCATCTAAGAAAGAATCCAGCTCAATTACTCTGAGATTAAAAAAAAAAAACTATGCAGAAGAAAGCAAAAATGGAAGTGTTCATACTGCACTTTTTTTTTGTTACTCTGTTTGCTGTTTGCACATGCTGCACTTATATGAAGGCAGAAAAGCAAATGGGTCACTTTACAACCTACCGTATTTCAATGAGGTAGACAGAGTAGGTTTCCTGCATGTTAACAGTGTTCTTCCCTGTTCTCTTCTCTGCCTCTGCCACATTTATCTCCACTTTCCTCAACAGAGCGGTCCCTCTTTCCACCATCTACATAAATCAGAATAAATTATGAGTATGGAAGCAAAAAAAGGTAAACACATGAGAGAGACTCAGCAAAAACAGTCAGGTGTGATTTTCAGGGACTAAAAGAACAGAAACAAGCATGAAACTTGATGAATATAGAAGGAGAGACAAGATACTGTAACAGAGTTACTGTACACAGGGTTATGGCAGGCGTATGCAGGTCACAAGACAAGACTATAATCATCGAAACACTGGGGAAAAAATGTTGCTTTAGTATTCTAAATTCTGTCTCTCTAACAAGTTAGCACGTAAAGAGCAGAATGAGCAACATGGCTAACATAAACTCAGGTTTAGCGTCCAGACTTAACAGCTAGCACGCTAACGTCAGGACTAAAGTTTACAAAGTTTGACACACTGTTGGCAGAAGCAACTTTAAGTCATTTAATTACTTTAACGCTACGTTGCAAAAGCGAGCAGCTGAATCTAGCCATGAAGCCAGTGAATGTCTCATAAAAGACCGAAAGCTTTTTATAAAAACCAGTGGAAAAGTCTTCGACGCTCCAACTGGCTAACCTTACGTTAGGCCTTGGAAAGGTTTTCACCAGTAAAAGAAAAACCTGCTTTGTAAAACTGAGATATAGTTATTGTACAGAATAACAAAATGTACGACCGTATTTATGATGTTGTTCTCAGATTCCGTGGAAGTGATGTCGGTGTTATTAATCACGGCTACTTCTTCGCTACTTACAGAGTCTGCCATGGTTATAGACTGCCAGGGTACTGCCGCTGCCGCCGCTGTCAGCTGAGCTGGCAGAGTGGACTGTTGCCTGTTTTTTTTTTTTTTTTTTTTTTTTTTTGCGCAAGCGCATTTCAGGCTGAAAACGTGATTCGCTTTGATTCTGTCTTTACGTTTTGGTTGAACACTAGAACGCGTTCGTTTTTGCACATAGGCAAATTATACATAAGTATTGAGTATGTGATAAATATTACCCCATATGTAAGCCTACGTGAGTAAAACCAAAACAATATATATCTGTTTGGATTAAATAATGTACCATAACTGAAATCATAGCAAAGTAGTAAGAAATAACACAAAAGGAACGCATAAAAACACTTTATTTTGTTTTATCACACCAAAATTGTTAATGTTCAGGTCTTACAGAATTTAAGGGGATTTCCCACATGATGAAAAAACAATTTCCACAAGTTTCAAAGCAACTTTGAGTGCTTCAACACTCCTCGTTGTTGAACCCATTACCCTGCCTGGCCTAGTTTGTGTAGCCTACTCGAGCCTACTCTTTGGCAAGGCTGACATCTGCTGGTTGAATTGTGGCAATCGTTTATTTTCACCCTACTTTTTTTGGTCTTATTGCAGAATAAAAAGTAAATATTTTGACCCTTGAATGATAACAAGAGATGAGTGTGAAATGTGTTGACGGTTATCTGCTTTAATGCACTGTGCATTTTTATTTTCTTCTTGTACTGCTTTTCACTTAAGTTTTATTTACTGAACATTGCTCTTTCTGTATTTTTCCCTTTAATTTAGTCTTAATTGCAATTCCACTTTCTTTCTCTTACTTTTGTTTTAGTGCCTGTCTATTTTATTTTATTTTTTATTTTTTATTTTCTCTAGTTTTGTATGCTTTGTGTTGCCTTTTTGACACCTTTCTGTGAAAAGGCCTGTATAGGATGAAAAATTGCTTGCTGCTTACATCGCCAGGACAGCCCTCCTAGTTTGATGGTTAAACATGATGTAAAATACCCTTTTAGCAAATGAAAAAGTAGTGGCCATTGGCTTATGCATTAAAAAAATTCCCTGTCTTGCACAGTGCCTTCTTGCCATTGTTGTTATGGTCGACAAAAATTTGAAAAAGGTGTCATACATGATGAGTTTCCTCACTGTGGTCATATCTTTTCGTGCCTCATTTTTTTTTGTAGATGGTTGTGGGCCCAGATTTGAATGAGAGGGATGTGGTATTCCTCAGGCTAGTAAACAGCACAGAAACACGGCCTTTTAGTTCCTGTGGTCACGCTGTTGTGCAGTGTTTAATGTTTAAAGAGAAGGGTGGAGCAGCATTTAGTAAGGAAGCAGATGCCACTGGGTACGGAGTGGTGTGATGGAGTGTTATGGGATGTGGGGTGGATTGAGTGAGAAAAAAATGCATAAAAATAGATAAATGTTATTATGGTGAAATGAAGAATATAATCGTTACTTGTAAAATTATCAATGGCACAAATGCACCAGGTATGGATGGATGGAAGGAGTGATGGTGTGATGCGGTTTCAGGCTGCAGTGTGTCAGGAAACCAAAAGCTTGTGCTGTGACCAGCCGTTGTCTGAGCAACAGCATAGTTACCATTCTTTCCTGCCACTGACCTCAAACCAGCCACCACCACTTCCTGTCCACATACACCGGCACGCACACAAATATATAGACACACACACCTCTAGCCCTATTTGGCTGTCTATAATTGGCCATTTGACAACTTTTTGGGGTTTGCTGACCAATGTTCTTGAATGCTGAGCTACAATAAGCTTTGCACAGTTTCTGTGTGTACGTGTCTATATTTGGAGGTCCTGAACAAAAGCTGTTGGTTGATTATATATATAGATATATAGATATAGTTGTAGACATGTAGAGACCTAACATCTCTCCCAGAATGCCTGTCAACTACACTCATTTGGCAACGGAATATTGATCGTATTGATAAATTGGATATTGTATATGCCAAAATCCATTAAAAAAATAACTGATATGACAAGTAGGATTTTCAAACATGACTGCAGTTTTAATCTATGTTTTCTTCAGGTCTGTTGACCAGAGAAACATCTTTCACATCTACTACCTGCATATTACCATATACCTGTCTTTATACTACCTGCATACTTTGTAAATACATTTGTTCGAGAAGCACTGTTCACTGTTGGTGTTTGATTGTTGAACAGCAGAGGGTAGCAAAAATCAAATAAAGCTGGCTACACTCATAAGTATGAATGAATATAATTGGTTTCTTTCACAGCAGGTATTTGAACTGTCAAAGAAGAAAAACACTAGTGACGCTAATGACTCTGTTTTTAATTTTTGAGCTGTGACAGTGTAACAGACAAACATTTGTACTCTGAAACAGAAACAGCCAAATGCAATTTAACCAGCGATCATTTTTCTTTTTACACAGTTGACATTTGTTATTATAACATAATGAATGCTTTCAATGAAAAGGTGTATTACTATATTATTACTATATTTTGCCATTGTAATATTTATAATAAAGTATGTAAGAATCCAGTTGCACAAAATCCAAAACCCTACAAGGAAAAGTATATTGTTTAGTCCTATTTTCAGCCACTGTTCACAAACCACGGCATAATTCCCTTTGATGTATAACAAAAACATAAACATATTTAGGGGAAAATCACACATCACACAATAATGTACACTTCATATGTAGGTTTTTATCTTCATAATGGAATATTTGAACAAAGTAATATGACATCTTATTGTGGAGGGTTTGTGTGCCAGAGTGATCTCAGGAGCTATGTTGTCAGGAGCTATTTTGTAAGGTCTCCCAAGTAAAATTGGTCCTGAGTGAAGGGCCAGACTAAGAATTATTCAGAAGACAGGCAAGAAGATGAAGAGATCAATGACTCAAGTCACCTTGCTACGGTTCCTGGGGTCCCATGCTGGACCCAGGTGTCAGGGGAGGGGCTCAGTGTGAGTGCCTCAAGAGTGTGTGCCTGGTGGCTGGGCCTCAGCCCATAGGACCTGCCCAGCCCAACATATCCACATGGATCCACTCTCCTGTTGGCCCATAACCCATTGGAGAGGTTGTGGGTGTTTGGTGTGATGTGGATTAGATCAGGGGCCAAGGCCCTGGTGGTCTGATCCTTGGTTGCCAAAACTGACTACAGCAACATGGACTGCCTCCTAGCTGGTGGGGAAGGAACCTGAGCTAGTCCAGGAGGTTGAGAGATACTGCCGAGATATAGGCTCATCTCAATGCACAGCTTGGGTTCTGGAATTAGCCTTCTAAAGAGGAACTGGACTCTATTTCACTCTGGAATTGCCCTTGGTGAGAGACGGCAGGCAGTGATGGGTATGCTTGTAGCTACCTGGGTCAGTGCCTATGCGCTGAGATTTTCCCTGGTGAATGACATGGTTTCTCTTCTGTGTCTTTGGGTCTGGGAACAGGTCCTGATAGTTGTTTGCACTTATGTGCCCCATTTGGAGACTGTTCCCCTGCTGGGAGTATGACAGTGAGAACTGGAGTGGTGTGACCTGTGGTGGATGTGATTCACCATGACTTCATCAAGGCTCTGGGTGATATGACTCTGTGACATTGTGTAGAGGTCTTTGGACCTGCCTCTGGATTGGCAGACTTGGGTAGTGGTCCCTCATTTTAAGAAAGGGGACTGGAGGGTGTGCTCCATGTTCAGGGGGACCACACTATTCAGCCTCCATGCAATGTCCTGTGGGGGGAGTATCTGGCCTGTTGTTATGATCTATTCAGTCCTTGTACAGCCATAGTAAGCACATGGTTTACAATACCATTCTCACCAATTCTGCTTATAACTTTTATGAACAGAATTTCTAAGAGCAGTCAAGTGGTAGAGAGCACTGGGGAGGAGTTCTGCCCCAAGTGGAGGAGTTCAAATATCTCACGGTCTTGTTCAGGAGTGATGGGAGAGTGGAGTGGACAAATGGAATGGTGCAGTGTCAGCAGTGATGAAGATGCTGTACTGCATCACTGCTTACGCTGCAGTAATGCGGGACATACAGTGATGCAGTGAAAAAGGAGCTGAGTGTGAAAGCAAAGTTGCTTACCAGCCAATCTGCATTCCTATCCACACTTCTGGCCACGAGCTCTGGGTAGAGAAAAAGATCGCAGATACAAACATCAGTCAGAATTGAACTTCTTCTGTAGGGTGTGTGGGCTCACCTTATGAGAAAGTAGCTGGATGATTCAGTGGGGACTCAGAGTAGAGCTTCTGCTCCTCAATACTGAAAGGAGCCAGCTAAGGTGGTTCGGGCATCTGACTGGGATTCCTCCTGGGATTCCACCTGAGGTGTTTCAGGCATGTCCAACCGGGAGGAGACCTGGAAGCAAACCCTGGATACGCTGGAAACCTTATATTTCTTAGCTGGCTTGGGAATACCTTGGGGTTCCCCCAGGAGAGATGGGGGAGGTGGCTGGAGGAGTCTGGGCATCTCTGCTTAGACTGCTGCTCCTGTGATCCAGAAGCAGCAGAAAATGAATGGATGGTTTGATAGATGGATGGAAACAAAAATGTACACAATTATTTTTTTGAGGTTTGAGTGACACCTGCATATCTATTTTTTTTTCATACCTTGTCTTTATGGCCGGTCATCCTGTCAGAAAATGTATTTGTGGTTGTTTGCTTTTTCATTTGAATGTTTTATATGGTTTTGAAATAATAGCATCATTAGTTTAGATACATTCATTTATGGGAATTTTTTTTTTAAACCAGATCTGGTCAATAAGAAGTTTTCGGAAGTTGCATTTTATGTGCATGTTTATGTGTGTATTTGTGTATATGCCGTGTGCACAAGGCTGGTCACGAAGATCATAAAGAGGAAGTCCTTGTGGTCAGTAGAAAGGAACACGTTTTACTCCATGTCATAGTCTCCATCCTTCATTTTCCTCTCATTCATCCTTCTATTCTTGCCTTTGAGAGTGGTGGAAAACTCATGCGGTGCGTTTATTTGCGTGGGCGAGTCTGTATAGCATACACGTAAATGATGGAGAAGTATGCTTGGGATTACCTACAATTAAAGTATGCCCATGTGTGTTCTTATTAAGATTTTGTAAGTGAGCCTTGTTAACCTAATATTCCATAGTCTATCATAGTTATACTCTTACAGGAGCATTACACTACTAGTTCAGTTAAACTGAGTCATCAAAGGGTATATCATATCACTGAGTTTGACTTTAAAAACTTTACTCCTCCTTAGACATGTTTCTACTTAATACTTAGATGAAAAAAAAACATGCATATATCATTTTCTTTTTTCTGCCACACATTTTAAAAATATTCTCCTGATTTCCTCTCTGTCATCCATCACCAGCGTGTTGACAAATTAAGACATGCAAGTCTCATTGAAGGCTTCTCTGCATGACTGCCACAGCTTTTCAGCAAGCATGTGTATGCATTTATACTAGTACCTTAGTCTCTCCCTCTCTCTCTCTCTCTCTCTCTCTCTCTCTCTCACACACACACACACACACACACACACACACACACACACACACACACACACACACACATGCAGCGTGAGTGTGAGCAATGCAGTATAATAAGCAGCGTGGCAGAAATGTGGTCAGCTTTGCCCCATGTGCAATCGTTGAGAAGCCACATTAAAGCTTCTGGGTATTAAAGGACAAGCCTTGGTTGGCTGGGAGGGAATCTGTCATGCAACACAAAAACTGTGTTTTTCACCCTTTTCCCTCTTTCATGTCTTCTTGATCCTTTTTTAAAAACTTCTCTTTCCAAGTCTTTTTTCCAATTTCTCTCCCTTTCTCTTCCAATTTTTTTCTTCTTCTTCATTTCGTTCATTCTGTGGCATATTAGACTCAGTTGTAATACTCCAGTTTAAAATGCTTAGACCGCTGGAATGTTCCGTCAAAGAGGTGGGCGGACCCATGGGGGCGGGACAGACCAACATAACCAATTAAGGAGGAGATTGAGGTAAGACGGACAGCTTCTAAATGGTGTAATAACAACCTACTAAAATGTAATTACAATGCAATAGCAATAGACACTTCTAATGACAGGATGTATATGCCAATGTGATTTCCTAATTATGGCCTTGGCATAATGGGTGACTGTTAACATGGCGTGGAGATTATAGAGAGGTGTCTGAATGCAGAAATTCAACCACAGTGACTTGTTATAGTGTTGAAGGGCATGATGACCATTCACAAGTTCTACCAGGTATTGATAAGAACTAGTATAGCATAAGGATCTGTACTGAATGATATAGTTAGTGTGAGCCTGAGTGAATGATGCAATTAAGTAGTTTAATATCCACAGTGCATCTTTCTATAAACTAGGTGATCCATCCATCCATCCATCCATCCATCCATCCATCCATCCATCCATCCATCCATCCATCCATCCATCCATCCATCCATCTCTAACAGGAGGAGTGGATGGTGGCGTCCATTATTACAGAGCATCCCAGAATAGAGTCTCGTTTTATTACAAGTCCCTCTGGTTGCCGTGGCTACCCAAATTACAGGCCAGTCTTCTCACACATAAAAAAGGTTGCGCTGCCGAAAACCAGCCACCTCAATAAAGGATGGATTAGAAAATCCTTTGCTTTTTTCCCTTCCTTTCCTTTTTGAAAGGTTTTCTGTACATTTTTTTCCCCTCTGGTGTTTTGTTTTATGTTGGGGTGCAGCGGTCTTCTTCAGTGGTTCTGCTCCCCGACCCTGCGGCGGGAAAATACGCTCACTTGTGGGTTTCTGGGAAGGCAGTGGTGAACGAAACATCTGCTGGGAGCAAGATGTATGTAAGTGTGTGTGCATGTGTGTGAGAGAGAAGAAGAAACGAGAGTATGTGGATATAGGGACATGGCCTTTGCATTCTGTTCAAGTTTGTGGATCTTTTTAAGTGATAGCAAAACAGAGATAGTGAAAAACATGTAATAGGCTCTAAGTTTTACTTTACAGTTTTTAATTGACTAAAATTGTAGGTAGATACAAAACTTAAAAGATATCTTTTAAATATCATTCTGAAGAAAGATTTTTGATACTTGAACAAAAAAACAAACAAACAAATACCTTCAGTATTCTTTTAGAAGCCATGCCAAGGCAAAGTGATGCTTCAGCTGAAGAACCAAAAATGATCATTTTCATCAAACAACACCAAGCATCACTCATGTAAACACATTGCCAATACAAGTTTTACCATGCTTTACCGAGGTTCTGTCTGCTTTGTGACATCCCAGACTCTAGCAAATAGCAGAGTCTGGGATGTTGTTGTTAAGCCATCTTTCTACAAAAAAGAATGCACAGCATTCACCTGGTCACACTGGGTAAACCTCAGAAGATATGATTTTAGTTTGTTGTCCACAGAGCAGACATTAGCAATTGGAATTGTCATTTTAGGCAGGCTGAAAGCCTAACCCCGACTGCTTGCCATGCTTTCATGTTTTTTTTTCATGCGTCTTCCCGGTGCATCTTTGTTTGATAGCTAGGACAAAATCATTCTGCCTGGATTTAGCAGATACTGTCAGCTGTACTTCTTTCTCATCAGTTGACACCTTGGTGCAAGTTGTTAAAACTAAACAAAATTGTTACAGCTGTTAATACAAATTAACTTATTGTTTTTATCCTCTTACAGTAATGTATCAGCTGGCTGGTGGATTCAAACCCAGAACCTTCTTGTTGTGGTATGACTGTCATAGTGGGGCTGAATTGGATAAGCAGAAGAAAATGGATGGATGGATTGATGGCTGGATGGATGGATGGATGAATGGATGGATGGATGGACAGTAATGCAAAAAGGTTTTGCTGTAAAATGAAAACTGTCTATGCATGAGTTTCTTTGTCATCCACACAGTAGGGATTCTAACACTGAGCTGAATTTAAAAGAGTCCACGTAGACAAAATGAGCCTTTGATTTCTGAAATAGCTAATAATGTTTGCATATGTTAGATGAACCTTGTTCCCCACCACCAGCATCATGACTTTACAGCTTCTATTTAAAAAAAAACACCCTGGTAATATGTTCCTTCTTTCTTTCTTTCTTTCTTTTGGCGGGGTCTAAGGGATCTTTCAAATATTGCAAGTAATTGCAATTCTAAGGATCATATTTGATCAAATTTGACTCATCAGTCTCATTAAATTGAGAACTGCTGTAAAATGCCTGACTGTTTTCAAAAAGGGACACTGTCTTTGCTGGGTGACTTCTGTAAATACAATGTGATGTCTGTTTATTTCATTTTGCTATGTATTTCTTGCTATACTTTGTGAATTGTGGACCTTGTTGAAACAACTTGTTCAGGGATTGAACTAAGAGCTCATTCCTTTGTAAGACTGGCTGGTAATCACAAAACATACTATATGGACAAAAGCATTGAACCACCTACAGATTATACCTGCAGGAGCATTTATGACATCACATTCTAAATCCATTAATATCCAGTTGGTCCCCTTTTGCAGCTATAACAGCTTCCACTCTTCTAGGAAGGCTTTCTACAAGATTTTGGAGTGGGAATTTCTGCCTATTTCTGGAGTCAAACTTAGGGCTTAGCTCACTCCATTCTCCATTCTAGTTCATTCTAAAGGTGTTTGATGGGGTTGAGGTCAGGGCTCTGTGCAGACCAGTCCAATTTTACAACACTAAACTCATCCAACCAAGCCTTTATAGATTCTGCTTTGTGCACTAAGCACGGTCATGCTCGACCATAAAAGGGCCTTCCCCAAACTGTTCCCACAAAGTTGGAGGCATGGAATTGTTCACAATGTCTTGGTAAGTTGAAGCATTAAGATTCCCCTTCACTGGAACTGAGGGGCCCGTGTAAACAACTCCATAACATTATCCTTCCTGTGCCAAACTTCACAGTTGACATAACACAGTCAGCCAGTTAACGTTCTGCTGGCATTTGCCAAACCCAGACTTGATAGAAAAATGTAATTCAGTACTCCACAGAACACTTTTCTGCTGCTCCAGAATCCAGTGGTGGCATGCTGTACACAACTCCATTTGACATTTGGGATTGCGATGGTGAAGTAAAGCTTACACACAGTGGCAATCCAATGCCATGAAGCTCCTGGCTCACTCTTTTTGTGCTGATTTTAATATCAGAGGAGGCTTGGAAATCTGCGTTTTTCTGAGTCAGCAGAGCACTGGTGACTCACTCAGCACTCAACAGTCCCCTCTGTAGCTTTACACGGTCTGCTACTCCATGGCTGAGTTGCTGTGGTTCCGAAATACTTTTGCTTTGCAATAATAGTACTTACAGTTGTGGAATACCTTGGAGCGAAGAAAGTTCATAAACCTACTTGTTGCAATGGTGGAACCTGATTGCAGTACCAGTGAGCTCTTAAGAATGACCCATTCTTTCACAAATATTTGTAAAGGCAGACTGCACGGCTGGACTGAATGAGACACCTGAATTCATCAATTAAGAGAAGGTGTGGCCCAATTTTGTCCATATAGTGTATATGTCAGTGTATATGTAGCACCCCCACACAACCTCAACAAATTACAACAGTTTACAGGTGTAACATTCACAGTTCAGTATTTTGCTTTTTTTAAATACAGTTTTTTTGTTGTCCCTGACTGCTAATATAATACTATCTCTGGATCTAAGCAATCTATTACTTTTTTTCACAGCAGAAGCAAGTGGAGCCCGTTATGACCTTTTTCATCTTTCACCAGTGATTCAGAAGTCCCCCTTTTTTGGTGAAAAATGCTACAGTACCATCTGAAATATTATTCCTGTTGGTTCACCAAAAACAGTTTAATGACAAACTAAACCTGACTATTTTAAACTTTTTGTTCAACCTAGACAATATGCTGGAGCATGTAAATACGCTTTGAACAACTGTGCCCTGTACAGCCATGCATAGTAACCCCTTCCTGGAATAATCAACAATTATGCAGTCTTTTCCATGGCTGTGGTCATATCTTGGGAGAGAAGGATTATGAAGATTCAAAGAGAGAAATTAAAGCTAGAGACCAGAACATTTGGATGGATAGCTGAGAAATGAGGCTTGGAAAGATCTATCACCAATAAAAGAGGATGTTTTTGGCTGTTTCTTTCCCCTTAAAACCAAAATGAGAAATATGGTGTGTGATGTAAGTTCTTTAAACAATATGAGGACTCCTTATCATGTGGCAGCCCACCGGAAATAGGGCTGTGACCCATCTTGGGTTCCGGCCCATCGTTAAGAAGCTAGGGTTTTACGGGAAGTGTGAATGTGGTGTGCGATGAAAGGATGGGATGAGATGTGCGTGTGCATGTCTGCTTGTGCATGTGTGTGTGTGTCTGCAGTGCATGCTGTTATTATGTTGCTGTGGTTGTAATGATGTAAGATCGAAGGGAGTAAACAAGAGCAGCACGCTATCTACAAACAACATATGAAAGCATGATGTCTCTGTTGGTCTTAACTGATTAGGAAATAAATGATAAATATGTAGAAAAGTAAGAAAAAATTCACTTTGGTTGCTAAATATGAAGGATACTTATCTGTACCCAGCACAGCCGTCCAGAACAGAATATATTCCCAGATTAATTTTGCTTGCATGGTTTGTGTTAGGTTGTCTACTTAAAGTTAAGGGTCACTGTAAGTTAATATAAACCTATTCTCAGTGATTGCATTTCTTTCCTGATAACTTCAACAGTTACTTCCTCCAAACCATCAACGTGCCTATTAGACCCCTTTCCTACTAGACTTATCAGATAAGTCCTACCATTAATTAATGCTTCAATATTAAATATGATCAATCTGTCTTTATTAGTTAGCTGTGTACCACAGGCTTTTAAGGTGGCATTAAACCATTAATTAAAAAGTCATCACTTGACTCAACTGTCTTAGCTATATATATTATAGGCCAAGATTAGGCTTAAAACTTTCCCTTTTGTATAAGCTTATAGTTAGGGCTGGATCAGGTAACCCTGAACCATCAATTAGTTATGCTGCAAAAGGCCCATGCTGCTGGGGGGTTCCCATGATGCACTGTTTCTTTTCATTCACCTCTTTTTACTCTGTTTATACCCCCACTGTGCATTTAATCATTAGTTATTATTAATCTCTAGCTCTCTTCCACACCATGTCTTTTGTCCTGTCTCTCTCCCCTCAGCCCCAACCGGTCATGGCAGATGACTACTCCTCCCTGAGCCTGGTTCTGCTGGACATTTCTTCCTGTTAAAAGGGAGTTTTCCCTTCCCACTGTCACTAAGTGCTTGCTCATAGGGGGTTGTTTTGACTGTTGGGTTTTCTCTGCATTATTGTAGGGACTTTATCTTACAATATAAATAAAATTGAATTGAATTGAATTGATAGGAGTGCTCTCCAGCCTGATGATTCAGGATGACAGCGCCCCATCCAGATTTTAGATCAATGATTTAGACAATGTTCTGATCAAACATCATCACAGAAATATCTTTTAGAATGTGTGTTTCATGGTAAATTAACTGGTTCTTATATAGTGCTTTTCTACTCTATTTGAGCACTCAAAGCGCTTTAAATAACGTGCCTCATCCACCCATTCACACCCATTCATACAAGCCCTTTTTTCCTAAGACTTTCTAAGACTAAGTGCCTTCTATCTAACATTCACACTCCAATGAACACATCAGAGAGCAACCTGGAGTTCAGCATCTTGCCCAAGGATACCAACCTTTCAACCAATTAGTAGGTGACTGCTCTATCTCCTGCGCTACACCACCCCAGAAACCCCACCCCAAAAACCCACTTAAGTAACTCTGTGGGTATATGTTGGCCCAAAATCACTTTATGCTGCGTTCTTCCCTTTGATATGTCATCCAGCTGTACATATTTTTATCAAATACTGAATTATCTCATATGCTGTATCATGATTCAAGTAATGTGGCTATAAATACCTTAAAAGCTGAAAAAGAATATGTGACAGAGAAATGTAAAAAGTTTATTTACTACCTTTTTTCTGAGCTTTTATCCACATGTCATGGCCTTCATCAGTTGGCTAAGAGGGTATCATGTGACCAGTGTATGAAATCATAACATAAGGAATATTCATAGATGATAGTAATGTCATCCTTAAATAAAAACAGGCAGTAATATTGACACCTAAATATAAACACTTGCCCTTGCTTACAACCCAGCTAGATGGAGCTTGGTGATGAAAACCATGAAATTAGTGGTTCTAGTTTAATTTCAAATCTAGTTTTCCAAATTCACATAAAAATGGCATGATCATTTGGCAAACCATAAATAATTAAAAGTCATTGTAAATTTTTATATGTGAAATTTAAAAAGCAAATAACATTACATATCATAATCTAGGTAATAGTTTATTATAACCATTGAAATTAAACAGTAAAAAAATGAGCACTAAAACATAACGAATGACTGTATTTGTAAAGTTGAAAATGATATTCATGAAACTTTGTAAATAGTTAATAAATATTGTGATGGGCACATTTAAAAATATTTGGATGGCTGCTGTAAAGTTCAACTACACCCACTGACAACATTAACTCTGCTAAAAAAAAAAAATAATTATGCTTAAGGGTACCCAGGGCATTGAACGGACCCTTGTGAACAAGGATGTTGATGCATGTCTCTGAGGCTCCAGTGGCTTTGACTATTTAATGTCCTGAGAATGAGAAAAGTCTCATTGATCAGACTGTTATCACAAAATGCAATAATGCTTGGTAATCAATAAAAAATACATAGTACAGCAAGTGAAATGTTGAATACAATTTTTATCATTTCATATTTTACAATATATAATTCATTTACAAATGAAAAACAGATAATATTGATTTGTAATCATTACTAATGATCATTTTTCTGCGGCACCGTGGTGCAGTGTGGCTTCACAGCAGAGGCTGTGGACTTTCTGCATTGTATCTGCATGTTCTCCCTGTGCCTTTGTGGATTTTCTCCAGGTACACCTGCTTCCTCCAACAGTCCAAAGATATGCAGGTTAATTGGAGACTCTAAATTGGCCGTAGGTGTGAATGTGTGTGTGAACGGTCGTTTGTCTCTGTGTTAGCCCTGCGACATATGACCTGTCCCTATGACACCTGGGATAGGCTCCAGCCTAAATGTGACCCTGAATTGGATAAGCAGAAGAAGATGATGTGATGGGAAAATAATAATCCCCATTTAACAAATATTTAGATTTTTTCTTCCCTGCCAGAAAAAAAAAACAGTGAGACTCCTGCTCTTTCTCTCTTGCTGACTTATCCACCCATACCCCCCTTCGTCCTTCTGCCTTGTCAATCAGTAGAAGGAGGAAAAAGTCATTAAATCTCTCTGTTGGCCATATATGTAATTACAGTCTGCCTGTATGTTGCTAAATACGCCCCGGCGCTAGTCTGGTCTCCCTGGTCATGTTTTTTCCTCCCACCGGTCGTGTTTGAAGCCCTTATAATTGGTGCAGGCAGCGTGTCAGGATTAAAGGCTGCTGGTTTGAGACCCCGAAGCCCCCCCTTTTCCCCTGTCTGGCCCCCCATGCTGATTACCACAACCTTGAACCCTTAAAATCCCTCTTACCCTTCTTTATTCTGGTTATGTGCATCAGGACTCAATGAGAGATCATTACAGTCTCATAAGTGTGATATTTTATCCACTTCAGATATGACATAGTTAATTTGGTACATATTGTTATTTTTTTAATGTAGGTGCCATTTAAAGGTCTTTCTCCATTAATGAAGCTCTTTCCACTGTACATACAGTAGTCTACTATTTTTCTACTGTTTTAAAACACAACAAATTTTATGCATTCCTATAATCTTTCATATTTTTTTTGCTTTCATATGCAGAAAAGCAGCAAAAACATGCCCCTATAAATGTATAAATCTAGATGACGAGAGAGAAGATGATGCAAGCGAGCGAGATCCACTGGGGTGATTCCTAAAGGGAGCAGCTGAAAGAAGAAAAAGATCTATACATCCATGTTTCTCTCGCTCTATAAAAAAAATTATCAAGGTTCACATTGCTAGGCTTGTAAAGGTTTTTTTTAGTGTGTTAATTAAGTCTGTGCATATTTGACTGGTGCCTGCAGGACGCCTGTGGTCAGTTGTCTACCTCTCTCATGTCACTATACAGGCCTTTTATTCAGAACACCCTTGTCTAAGGACGCAGTCAGTGAAAAAAAATCCTCCTTTACTGATGCCAAGCTCATCATTTAGGTTTGACTGTGTTTTCACCCTGAAACTAGAATTTTGCATTTGAGTAAAATCATTTGACTGAAGGGGGGAAAAAAAGAGGAAAACTCTTAATGTGTTTGGATGTAGCATAAACTTTACAGTCCTATAGGGCTACCCCTGTCTCACTGCCAGTCGTAAAACTCTTGTGGGCTGAGACAAATGAAGGTTGTTTGGGCCATCAAAGCGTTTAAAGTTGAAATGATGGAGCTGATGGTCAGTGATGTCAGAGAAGATGTTGACTTTGTCTGAGTCAGAGCAGTTTCTGGTCAGTAGAGCCCCTAATTTTTCGGTCTGTCCGTTGCTGTCTCTGAGTTTGTGTCTCTCCCTGTTAACCTCTCTTACTCTCACATCATCTCACTCTGCTCTCTCTCACACATCTAAAAACTCTGAATCAAAGTGCTGGCTGGAGTCAGGGACACGTGCATTCACAAAGATAAAACTGTAAAACTGTAATGGGCTATATCCTGTATCTTTCAGTAGCAATGCTAATTACTTTCTCCCTTTTGGGTCACTGCCCATATTTGGATCCACACACAACAATGTTGTGACTCTATAGAGTAAATATTCAAGAGTTTCATGTAAATGTGCTGCAAAAACTCGGATGTGATTCCTCTTCAACATAAAATCACAACATGAGGAAATCTATAAGTATAATATATGTGTGTGTGCATGTGTGTGTGTGTGTGTGTCTGTCTGTCTGTGTGATGACATACAGTAAATAATGACATACAGTAGCTGTATTAATTCCAAGATGGGTATCTTGTTCATTGATAGTGTAACTGTAATGCTGATATGCTTCAAGGAAAGTGAGTGCAGATGTTGTTTTAGGGAATTGAGGTATAATTATGGTAAGGTAAAATGAGGCTGTTGATGATGAATGAAGTCAAATGAAGATGCTATTGTCTGGGGTGTGTGCCACACAGACATGTTTTGAACAGAAGCCCAGGAGAAGACAGAAGCAATCAAAATATTACTGCTCGTGTAGTTTATGTAAGAGATCATTAATGATCCTAAAGCGCACAGAATGAAACCATAACAATCAAATGCCTGATTCTTCCCTAAACCCAAGTGTAGCCTTATTCTTAAAACAGGCGCTTGAATGTGAGGACCTTAATTCTCAAATTCACCCATAGATGAGCCTCCGCTGTAACACAGATGAAACTTTTATGAAAGTTTAATAGAGTAGCCTGGTGTGCAACTGCACACTTAAGCTGTATCCTGCTTCAATTGCCTCGTTGTAATGAAACACTGTCCAGTGCATCCTGTACATTGATTGATTTCCATACGCAAAAAAGTGAATAGTTTGAGGTTATGAACATGAAGTTATTGAATTAACCAAACGCACAGGGGGCTTTTCAAAGCGAGAACTTCAAGCCCTGATTGCAATATTTTGCCTTCAAAGAAAGACCGCTACAGTACCTCTTAGGTGCAATCTTACTAATGTGCACTGTTCACCAGCAGGAATCTGTGAAGTTATGTAAACAGCGCAAAAACAGCTTATTGTGGAATTCATTTTTTAATCATAGGGTGCATGCTAAAACTTCCTTTTCTTCATTAACTTATTTTTCAGGCTCTAAGGGGGCTCTTTGGTGTCCGTGTGGCCTTTTCACCCTATTTGCCGTGTTCTAGATGGCACGTAGTGTTACACTGGAGTTTTCAATGGACTTTATGAAAACCATTGTAACCGTATGAACAATAGTTAAGCATCTAACAGGGCCTCTGAATGTGAATGTCTTCATTCAATAAACAGCAGAACAATAAAACGTCATGTAATTTCCCCAGTTTCTGTTTGTTCACAGAATAAATATTTCTGTCTTTGCACAAACGAGTGTATGGGTGGGACTGGCAGAGGCCATAAAAGAATATTTAATTTTTAAAAATTTCTCCAGCTTGAGGCTTTTTTTCTTTCCTTTGTTTTGTATTTGCAGTAGTGTGGATTGCTATCTGCTATTTTTTTTTCATTTATAACTGACCATTCCCTTTCACTCACTGTGCACCTACTTCTTTCATAACTGGATTTCCTTTCTACCTCGATTATATATCTATGTTAAATGCTTGCACCAGTCTTTCCACTTGTTCTCTGTTACGCTACACTCCCCACCCCAACCTTACCCAAAAGCCCCCATGCCCCCACCCCCAACCCAGACATCTGTCTCACCGCAGCACAGAGCCATGGTGTGACACCGTGCTATAAATACGAGTACACACAGACACACACAAACACATACACATATACTATAAATACCATCTCTGTGCAAAACACACTGCTGCAGTATAAATATTTAAGTATAAATGTGTAATGAATTTATTGATATGTTGCCCATGCCAGCAGGCACTGTTTTGAGCCGCGGAGTGGTAAACCATTGTGGTGGGATTGAAGTGGTGCTGAGGGATTGTGGGGACGCATGTTCCGAGTTAGGCAGCTGACCAATCGGTGGGCTGGAAGCTGGAAGCCGCATCACAAAAAGAGCTACTGATCAGTACCAGTCTTCATAGCCATCCATCTTTCTCTTTTGCTCTTTCTCTTGCTCTTTCCTTTCCCTCTTTCCTTACTCTGTTCCCTTTATGATCTCTTTTATTCTTCCTTTCTTGTTTTTCAGCAGATTCTACTTATGTCCCGTTCTTCCGTTTTTCTCTTATCTTTTACTTTTTGATCCTGCCAATCTTGCCAATCCTCATAATTTAATTGTGTAGTCACACAAAGTATCTGAATGTAGATGTCTATAAATAACCCCTGTAGTTACACACAAAAAAAGTAGTTACACAACTCTTCAAGCATGCTTCTCTTTATGAATGAGAACATTTTTGTGGAGTTGTTGCTTACTGAAAAGTAAGGTTACTAAAAAGTAAACAACAGTAGTATTAAAATCGTTGACATCAGTGCTGTCCATGGACATCATCTAACAGTTTCGGATATTCTTTTTTTGATACAGAAAACATACATCAAATGTATTTTTTTACTTGACTTTGATGTCTTCAAATGAGTGCATCAAACCTGTTAGGTGGAAAGTCTTGTGATTTAAATGGTTTGATTCCCACCAGATGGAGTGAAAGTGTTAGATACAATGTGTCATTATTTCATTGTGCTAAAAAACATGAAAAAAAAACATGTTTCTTTTAGTGTTCACAGTGGCTATTGTAGTTTCAGTTTTAATGGGAGTAGCCAGAATCACTTCCTTTTGATAACAATCATGACTTGTCCTACTGTGTGTTCAATAAAATTGTTCCAGAGTCCCAATTTCCTTCCTTCATAGTAGCTGTTCCACTCTAGTAACTATTAGCCTCATGGGAAAGTATCTGAATGTACAGTAGATGTCTATAAATACCCGCTGTGCAAAGAGTGTTCTGGAAAAACTGGACTTCTAGTGTGAAATCTGTTAATAAACAAATGAATGATAAACAGGGAGGATTTGCATGCACTAGATTTACTTACTGATCCTAATCCTATATCGATTCATTTGTGGCTTTTGTCTGAACGTTTGCCTAATCTCTGGAAGTAGCATTGGAAGTATATTCCAACAACATGTGTGTTACTCATGACACATCTTTATGTTGTGTCACTTCAAATTTAGTTAAGCATTTATGTGATAGTTCAGGTGATTGGATTATATATTATCCTGTTTTTCTGATATTGGGCCTAGTAATCTGTGTTACTAATCTGTTTCAGACCAAAATGATCCTGATTATTGGATTTGCACATATGTATTAAGTTTTATTCAGGCAGATCTCATTGAGATTTGCAATATATTGAACAATATGATCCTGAACAAATGTTAATGTAACTTCAAAGAAAACCACAGAAAATGTATCTTCTCTCCAGAATAAGTTGTTGATGGCAACAGATGTTCAGATATTTTGCCTTAAGGCTTTTCTGGGGCTGTTATCTATTAGACAGTTTAGTCACGCCTGCATACTCCTGCCGTGTATCATACAGTACATTATGTGATGGATCACTCCTGCAGTTGAAATGACTAGTTACTGATTACATGGCATCGGCCCTTTAAGTTCTTTTTCTTTCATTTCCATAACAGGGCCTTGTTCCTCCTGCAATGATAATGACACCCAGGTTATTTACGACAATGTCATTTTCCCCATATGATAGTCAGATGGAGGTCTGCCTCACAGCTTACAAATTTAGAGTGGATGTCAGTAACACCACCTAGCTCAGCTTCCATAAGTCTTTGGTTTGTGAGTGAGTGGCATGTATGCAATCACTTCCAATACTTTAGAGATTCAATCACCAGCAGCAAGGTGTGACTCTGTTTTCCTCCACTGCCTCTAGAAAAACTGCAGCATTAGCACTTGTGAGCATCAACAACATCAGGATCAAGCCAAGATCAAGATCTCCTCTCCAGAGCCCAGCCTCATTTTATTGGGTCTGTATGGTTCCATTTGTACTTTACGTATACTGACAGACCGATCCCCAACCTACGTTAATGGCTAATGGGCTATATACAGTATCATTTGAAACTGCCAGATTGGAACGAGAGCAGAAGTGTGAATGACCCTTTCTATAATTGACTGTGGAGAAAAATGTGGCATCTTCAAAATCAGTATAATGTTATGAAATGAAAATAGACCAAGAGATTGTTTCATTGTTTTTCGTTTGTTTTTGTGTGTGTTTCTAATTGCATTTCCTCTTCCTCTACTTAAACTGATCTTTTGGCCATCCCACTTACCCTCCCTTGACCTTTTCTCTCTTCATCTGTGAACTTCCCGTCTTCCTCACCTCTCATCAGCTTTCTCTGCTTGAGTTCTCCCAAAGCCGTGCTTGTCCTCATCCCAGCTCCAATCATCAGAGGTCACTGTTTCTCTAATTAGGGTTAGTGTCTGTGCAAATGTGTACGTGTGACAGTAACTTGACTCATACGAAAACACTCTTTTCATGTCTGTCCCATGCATTCGTGTTGCATTTATCTCTGAGCAAGAATGGTAATCACGTTGTTACGGCCTATTTCCGGGTGCTTCTCTCTTTCTGTTGCGCTCTTTCACTTTTCCACCTTTCATTTTTTTTTTATCTTTCACGTTTCTATCACGTTTTTTCTTTTCACGTTTCTGTTCTCTTTGTCTTCGTACTTGTTTGCTTCTTACCACTTTTCTCCATCTTTCATTCCTCCCTCTCTTTCTCACTTGCTCTCCTCCCCCTTCGCTTTCTTTCCCTTTTTCTGCCCAAAGTTCTGGAGGCCAGCTGGCATGGTTTTCTAGTGGTGTAGTAAAATATAAATATAATAAGGACGTTTTTGAGCTGGTGAATCCATTCTGAGCAGAGAAACATCACCACAGAGCCCACAGATGTGGCACATACTCAGGAGAGAGAGTGAGGGATGGAGAGAGGGAGGAGAAACAAATCCCTCATTTGACATTGAGAATACAGCAGGAGCATTAGGCTGCATTATTGTTGACATTGCCGAAGTACTAGACTTGTGATTAGGATTCTTAATAATGCTCATTTCCAGCCCCATATTTTATTCTTGGAGTAGAATGGAGTAGCTGTGTATGATTCAGAGCACAGAATGGGTTTTTTTTTTCCTTCATCCTCTCAGTTTACCCACTGCGTAAAACAAGACACTTCTGCACCTCTTTCTCGAAGGCCATCCTCCCTTTTAACCACCTTTTTTCTGATTGGCTGCATCTTGAAAACAAACGCTTTGAACAACAAGGGGGTTGGGCTTCTGTGCTAACAGCCAGAGCACGGTCCCCGACATGATATCACCTCTCTTTGACATCACAGAGATCCAAGAGAATGAAACAGAACAAAACTGCCAACCTGTCCAGGATGTACTTTGCCTTTCACTTTATGACAGTTGTCCCATAACCCTCAAGTGGATAAATGATGGATAGATGGATGGCTGGATGAAACAGCACATTTGGAGCAGGACATTTTTAATATGCTCATCTATCATTGCAACACCCACCCACCCACACACATGTTTTATTACCATATGCAGAAAAACAAGTAATGGAATGGATTTTATTGGCATTTTAATAAGCAATATTTCTATTTGCCTTAATGAAGGACAGAAAATATTTTGGCAGCAGTATGCTTGTGTACACATAAGTGTGTTTTGTGTAAGACTGCAAAACACAGTGTAACTTTGTATGAAAGCATTAACGCTTATCTAAATGTTGCATGTGTTCATTTACACCGTGTGCATGTGTGTGCGTGTGTCTGTGTGTGTGTGCATGTGAAGCCTCTATTTAACAACCTGCGGCTGTGTCTATACCTGCATTTGGACACTTCTGTATATGTGCATTTGAGTGCATGCATGTGTGTTTCCATCTCTCCGTGGCTATGTGTTTAATGTCAGAGCACAGCACAGCCTACTTCAGTCCCCTGGGTAGCTCTTTGTTTGCTTTAGCCATGCGGTGGCTAGCCTAGCCCGCTAACTCCAAGACACATTTAGCCTGGGCTCCACTTTTATATCATCCTGCTTTTATTTTCCTTCTGTCTGCTCTCTGACCAAACACTCTGCACTGAACTGGACTGGACTTTAGTAAGACTAGTACTGGTGCCATTCTCAACCATTGACAGACAGATTTGGTCAGTGTGGTTTTCATTGGCTGACATGTTAGTGCCCGCTTACCATCTAAACTGCTGGCACTGGCCAAGTGGCACTCACTGCCAAAAAAATGTATGGTAAAATATATCAAGGCTACAGATAAGCTCACATGTCCATGTTGTTTTATCTCCTTGTCTTGGAAGATTAAGGTTTAGAAGATTCCACTCTGCTGCTTAGAAGCCGACTACATATAGGCATAGTTTTAGGTGTTTATTGCGGTCTGGGGTTTGATTCTGGAGTGTGTGGAGGGACAGAAGAAAAAGGAGGAGGAGGAGGAAGAGGGATGGTGGTTTTAGCCACCAGCTGTTGTTACCTTGAGCATAACGTCCTTTAACCCCATTACAGCAATCCACCACAAGCCACAAACACGCTAGCTTCAACTGACTGAAAAACAACCCAAACTCACTTGTTTACTAGCTAATGTGCCAAGCCATTTGCTGTCTCTTACTCATTCAAACACTCTCTTTTACCAACTTCTTAATTTACATCTTGTTCCCTCATTTGCCTATCCCATTTTCCTGATATATCCTCCTCAGTCTCTTTGTTAAATTTTCTCACCAGCTCTCATTATGATTCAGTTTTTCTGTATGACCATTTTTCACATCCTTTCTTTTCATCTCCTTTTGGAATTTTCTTTCATCTGTGTCTTCCTCCTTTTGCCCCACTCAGAGCCTTTGTTGGTTAGGGCCCTGGGTATGCGTGGGTAACCCCGATGCCCATGTAAAGGCTGTGGACTCATAGAGCCTCAGTGTCAGCAGATGAAAGCAGAGGGAGATTCTGGGGCTGGCACCCATCTCCCTCTGTCCTGCCACCATGGCCTCTTATTTCACAGAGAAAATTAATAACTTTAACAAACATCAATGAACGAGGGCCTGATGCTTGGTTGGCTTGTCGGCTGGTCTGGTGTATGTGCGTGTACTGTGTACACATGCGTAGATATGTGTGCCTTTGCTTGTACGGTTGTGTGTTTGAGCTCATACCTTACTTTATGTGAACCATTTTAGTAGTGCCGAAAGAGGCTGACAGGAATAGTGTACAGCAGAGAAACTGACAGGTTGATAAATAGTACTATGGAGACAAGATTTTGGGTGGGGGTGTGTCGGGCTTCACTTTGGTTTGATCTGATCAGAATGTTGTCTTCTTGAAACGCCATAGTGTCGTCTTTTGAGGCCAAGAGGAACTGAGAGATGGATGGATGAAGGGAGGGATGGATGGATGGGAGAATGTGACCACTTCTGAGGCATTGTCGACAGCCACGCTGAATAGGCAGTGGGACTGCCTGGAGCCACGCCTGTATTTATGATCTTCAAAGGAAGGATGACACACACACTCACGCACATCCACAAATTATTGATAGTTACAGGAAAACACATGCTTGTGCAAGTGTGGTACATGCAAATTTACATAAAGATTTCATCTCACACATGATTAAACAAAGCGTTGAACACATCTAGAAAAAGCAAAACTTACATACATAGGGCAAGCACAAGTACCACCATTAAAAATGTGTATGTAAGTGGTCACAGCAGGTTAATTTTGCCTTAAAACTGAAGTTTCCATTGTTGTTTAGCTATAAATGGTACCTTTATGCTCAGAGTGGTGCAAAGTTCTTTACAGCATCTATAGAGGCTTCTAACATGGTGTTGTGCACATTACTAGACAGTTGTCCACCATATTAGATGTGATACAACCACTGGTCTTGAGGAAAAAGTTAATATTCCCCAGTTGGTTGGTGAATGGCTGCCACTAGGTGAAATTGTTCGCAAAGATGGTGCTGCACCAGAAACCTCCTTGCGATTGCTTTGGTCGATAGCAGATTGCCTATAGTTTGCACTGAAGATACCGGTTAGCCTGCAAACACTTGCTAACTACTAGCCAAAGAGTAGTAAACTGTGAAAAAGTGCAACAGAAACAGGAAACAGAATGCTCACCTTCAAAGTGCTTCAGCACTGCAGTGAACACGTTTCAAATGCACAACATTTACTTTGGCACACATCCAAAATGGCAGACAAGTTAACCTCATGTGGGCGGCTGTCATTTGACTGCAAAACCTGCATCTTCATGAAACTGTGCAAGGTGCTAACCTGCTCACTGGCAGCATTTTAGGGGTTCAATATTTTGCTCAAGAACATTTTAGAATGTATAGGAAGCAGATCTAAAGCTAACAATAGTTTGATTTTGTAGGAAATATGCCTACATCCAGAATTCTGCAGAATTCTGATGCTACGCTTGGTTCTATATGGCACACACGAAGCCGCCACTGAAAGTTAGCGAAATTTGTTTAGCATAAAGTCTGAAGCAGCACGACACAGCTAGCTTGGCTATCTCTGAAGGTATGGTAAGTATGACACTGGATCATGCTGTATGCTACACAGTTTCTTGGCTGTGAGGTTGACTGGCAGCAGCGGGTGGAGACTTCAGGAAGTTACTAAACTGGTGAAAGAAATATGTTGTGTTTGGTTTTACTTCAACATTGGAAAAATGTCAACCATTGTGGACTTCATGTTTTGTTAACAGCATCATCCATACTGATCTTATTAACCAGCTCCAAGGAAGCAAATAAGTATACTGCCCAAATAGTGAAACTTTTCTTTTATTCATCAACATTGCTACCATCTGAGGACCCGCCATCAATGGATGTAACTAAAAACTCTGTAAGAAAACTTTCAAGTAATATTTTTTGAAAGGTCAGTGACCATGCCCTTCACAAGCTTTCATTCATGGAGTAGTAAAAGTGGGACTATGACAGTTCCCCTTGCATTAGCTGAAGTTCCCTATGAGAAGAAACTTCATTATGGGATCTATTCCACTTTGCGAAGCTAGAAACAAATTTGGTAAAACACTGACACCTCTATATGATAAATTTTGATTTCTTTTAACTAGTTTGCATGCTCCATACCAGGAAAAACGTAATGAATTTACACAAGTGACAGTATTTGCTCTATTTCAGCTTAAAGGCAAAAACAAAAATAGACAGCTGTTTACTCTGTGTGAATCTCTCTATTTACCTTTCAATGTCCCACAAAGAGACATGAAAAGGAGCAAAAAATACTTTATGGTGTTTACAGACACAAATAATAAAACGTAAACTGTGGAAAGCCTCAGCCTTGTACAGTTTAATTCATTCCAAGGAGCCAGCACTGAGAAACAGTGGTGAGACCACTGATTTTCTGCTGGCAAATATTTGAAGAGCTAATTTGGAGGGGTTGGGTTTGCTTGTGTGTGTGAGAGTGTTTGTGTGTGCATGTGGATGTGTGTTTTACCTATAGGCAGCAAGAGAACCAAGTAACCAAAAGCTTTTAAATTAAAGATTTTCATTTTGGAAAAAGAGCATAAAGTTAATACTAATGCTGATTTATTAAGACAGTCATTTATGACTAATTGTCCCTACTTTAAGTCAGTCAGTCAAATAGCTATTCAGCAATCTGTCCGTCAGTCAGTAAATCAGTTTTTCAGCCAAGCAATCCACCTGCCAAACATCCAGGCAATTAGTCTGTCTCACCGCTGCTAAATTACCCTATTACCCAGTCAGTCATCCAACATCAAGCCAACTAATGACCCTTGATCTTTATGGAGCTGGGAATAAATAGTGGCAGGATACTCCGGGAAATTGATTGGTTTAATTGATTGTGATTGTTGTTTACAATGTAAAACAAAAAACGGGGTTGTGAGAGTACAGAGCTGTCAAGGGCATAGAAAGACATAGACAACAACTGGAAATGTGAAGTGGCAGCAATAAAGGGCAAAGCTTGTGTTTGCTGCTTGCCTGTCTGCCAGCAGAGTGTGGACAGGACTCTCCAGTGCGCCCTGTGCCCAAGAGGGGCGGGGTGGGTGGCAGAGTATAGGAACAGAGGGAGCAAAGGAGAGAGAGGAGGGCAGGACTGGCAGGGTGCGGTCTGAAGTGGCAACAGATCGTTTTGGATCACTCAAATCCCTTCAATTCAACTGGAAAGCTGCAGCTTGTTGCACGCCGGCCGCATATGGAGAGGAAAAGCCTTCAATCCAGAGAGGGCACCAACCAAAGAGCAAGCAAAAGTGGCTGATGTTATGACAGTTTCCCAGAGCAAAAGAAAGAGGGGGGAGAAACCACAACACTGCAACTTGGATATCAGTAACCGCTCTCTCTCTTTAACTCTCTCACCCACCAAATCGACTTTGAACCTGTTTGTTTAAATGCACGGACTTTACAGCCTGCACACTTACTGTTGATTCTGTAAGGCGGTGGGAGCGAAGTTTCTCAGCATAGGCTCGATGTTCTGGAAAGGCTAGAAACTTTTTGGTATCCCAATGTTACCCCATGCAGCCGAGGTGCTGATCTTCTTTTATCCGAATTTTTCGGACGTGGATTTGCAACTGTCACGGACGATGGAGTCGGTCGCTAAACCGCGGAGGTACTGAAGACATCTCTCTCCCCCGGGAGAGTCCTCCCTCCCCCCGGGGCGATGCGGATCTCCTTCCTCCTTCTCACCGCCTCTCTGTGTGCCTTGGTCCTCCTCCTCCTCGCACCTGCCTCGGAGGGCTGCGGGCCGGGGAGGGGGTACGGCAAAAGGCGGCTCCCGAAAAAGCTCATCCCGCTTGCCTACAAGCAGTTCAGCCCAAACGTCGCCGAGAAGACCCTAGGAGCCAGCGGGCGTCCAGAGGGCAAGATAACACGCAGCTCCGAGCGCTTTAAAGAACTGACGCCAAATTACAATACAGACATAATCTTTAAAGATGAGGAAGACACGGGCGCCGACAGGCTCATGACTCAGGTGAGAAGGGCGATGAATGAGTAGCCTACACGTGCGCTTGCAATGATGCATAAAAATAGGCCAGTGTTCCTAAATAGACCTGGCATTGCACTTTAAGCTGTTTTATTTTATTTTTACTTTTAGAACGCATCAGCTGGAAGTTGATTGTAGCAAGCAGACCACAAGGGTAGATTAGTTACACTGTTGCACCCAGTCGTCTGCTCAATATCTCTTGTCAGTTAAGTGTTTGAACTGCAGCGATTGATTTAATTGACTCTTGGTCCACTGCGTTTTGTTGTCTGACATACTGAGCTGTTATTGACTTGAAGTGTTTCTTTTTACTCACGCACCGTGGTCTCAGCCATCGCCAGTCTGTGCGGTTTTTTTTTTTCTTTTTGCCTAGATATAGGCCTTGGTATGTGTAAAATTACCGCCCTTGGGATACTTTGCCCTATCAAATACTATTTTCAGCAGTAGTTTCATATCATAATGTTCCTTTGGTCCACAAGCACGCGCCTTTCATCCATATGAAATGTAAAAAAAACAGGATCAGTGGTTCCTTTACGCACTGCACGCCAAACCTTTACCGAACAGTGCTGCGCGGTCTATAAACAGATTCACTAATTCATTCATTCATTCATTCATTGATGGGCTAAGATAAACCACATTGGTAATATGTCAAATAATTTGAGCAAATATCTCTAATGCTGAAAACATCACCTGGATGTCTGAGTGGACTCTGCTGTTGTCATCCTACCATTGATCCATCTGTGGTTCCCAGCTAATGTCTCTGATTAAGTGCCCCATCAGAAATACTGTCCACACTGAATATATA
>JAVDPK010000696.1:64110-91403 GCA_034780415.1 Cichlasoma orientale
TATATAATTTTATTGATTACAGTGGTGTAACCATTCTTCACAGACATCTCATTGCATCCAATTTGTTTCACAGTGTCCACATTTCATCTCAAGCATAAGTGATATTGGGACTAGCAGATATCTTTATGTTTCTAACAGCCTGCTTTTACTTTTCTCCTTGTCTGTGTCTCTGTTAGCGGTGTAAAGACAAGCTAAACTCTCTGGCCATCTCTGTGATGAACATGTGGCCAGGTGTGAAGCTGAGAGTGACAGAGGGCTGGGATGAGGATGGTCATCATTCAGAAGACTCACTGCATTATGAGGGGCGTGCTGTTGACATCACCACATCAGACAGGTAGACTAAATTATGTGCCGTGAATAGACCAGGCATTGGCCAGATGACATTTAAACTGCTTGGAGTGCATCAGCTGTGACAGTCAATCTAGACTGTCAGTTAACTTATCAGCAATGTGATGAGTCAAGTAATTGGTAAACAAACCCACCACATTTTTTTTGCTGATAGCAAATTCAGATATTTCAGTCCAAATCCAAATGTGGGAGAAAAAAAAATCCTCATAAAATTACAACCTGTCTACATAAATGCCAAAGTAGAACTGGTCTTTTTCTGTGAAGGTTTTGGAGAAGTATGTGCAGTGATTCAGACTGAATCATACTGGAAATTAACTATATATTTTTGTCCTCCCTACAGGGACAGAAATAAGTATGCTATGTTGGCTCGCTTGGCTGTAGAAGCTGGATTTGACTGGGTCTATTATGAATCAAAAGCCCATATTCACTGTAGCGTCAAGTCAGGTAAGAGATGGAACTTAGCACAGTGTATAGTATGTGTGCATTATCTCAGTGTCTCTTTGTGTGTTTCTGCATTTGTGTTCAGCTGTTATTATTGCTAATGAGGCTGATGCTAGACCCTTTGACGGCGAGCCACTAATGGTTTAGCTTCCCATTCATTGCCTATATCAACACTCTGGGTGTGTGCTTAAGTGTATGGCCTATTGGGAGCCAATCAAAGCAGGTTGTGCACCTGTGCTCTCTGCCCAATTCAGCCTCACATGCTGGTCATAATACTCATTGTGTAGTCATTACATAAATCTTTAGTCATCAAGGTTTTAGGATATTTAGCTGTACAATGAGTGGATGAAATGAATGGGAACGGATGCACGTGGGCTTTTCTGCATTCAGTGCAGGATTGTCTGGTAGCTAATGCTGCATATGTGACGGCACAAAAGTATATAGTGGTTAAATTAAAGATATTTAAATTCCATCTATCTTCTTCCGCTTATCCAGTTCAGGGTTGCGGGGGAGGGCAAGAGGCAGGGTACACCCTGGACAGAGAAGACATGCTTTTAGTGGGGTTAGGTTCAATGGTGATTCTAAATTGCTCATAGGTGTGAATGTGAGTGGGAATGATTGTCTGTCTCTCTGTGTCAGTCCTGTGACAGGCTAGCAACCTGTCCAGGACCCTGTACCCTGCCTCTCCCATATGAAAGCTGGGATAGGCTCCAGCTTATCCCAGCTGGAGCCTATCCAGCTGGATATTGACTAGTACCAGTCAAAAGTTTGGAACCTTTTAACTAGTACTGTATTTAATCTGTATTGCGATACATTTACGTTATCAGATGCAATCTTTATGCAAACAATAGCTTAAAGCATTCTACCTCCAGCCATTCCAACTTTTGAGATGTTAAAGAAATCCATTTACCCATGTCTGGTACCACCAGTTATTTGATGCCAAACTACATTCTAGCAGTCTGCTGAGGTTAGTGGGCTGTGAGATGATTAACTCTGTCTTTGTTTTGCTATTGCTTTTCCCTTAGTAGGTTTCTCTGAGATCGCTTATCTGAGTCTTATCACCTCCCGGTCACAGCCCACCTTTTCTGCAGCCTTCAGGCTTTCAGACACACACACCTTGGACAAATATTTGGCTGCCTTAAGACAGCCCTCTCACACAAACACACATGCACACACATTTACACTGATTCAGTTCAAATTTCACAATTATTTTGTCTTCATTAGTCATTCTATTCTATTCTATTCTATTCTATTTTATTGTTTCCCCAGTTCGTTTAAGGTCATTGTACTGTATGGGATTAGTAGTAGCAGGATTCCTTGCTGAGTTTCAAGCCCATTGTGATGTCTCAGTCTGCACAGAACTGTTGAGAGTGGGGCATGTGACCCAGTTTAAAACACAAACTCTGCTGTAATCCAAACAATATCTAGAACCAGACTCTGTGTACTTTCCTGCCTCTCTGACCCCAGGTCGTGCTCTGACTGTGGTGATACAATCAGCTGGTTATCCATTAGCTCTTACTGACTACCCCTTGTTGCCACCTCTCCTCACTGTGTCTTAAAGGGCCAACTAGCTCAGACATACACAGCAACAGTGAGACTTTAGCAATAGCCCCAAGAAAAATAAAACACTATAAACAAGCATTTTTCTCTAATAATTGCTAACTTTTAGCATGAAAAATCTGGTTTAGAAAGATAGGAATACAGTACATGGACATACCACAGCAAAGTGAAGTGGAACACTTTCCTGTCACAGAGAGCACTACATGAAAAATATCAAGTAACAGCACCAGGGGTGCTGATCTTTTGCCAGTTGTTTTTTCTTTTTCTTTTTTAAAGAGTCCCATTACCTCAAGTACTTAATTTGCCGTAGAAAAATGTTTTGGGAATTATACAATGAATTTCAAATTAGATTGACTGATTATAAACACTGCATGCTCACAAGGACACATTTTCATTAGTTTATAATCCACTTTCTTTTCCTTACACAAGGTAAAGGCAAGCAATAGTTTAAAATCCAGTGATCAGCTCTTAAGTGGTTTGTTAAAAAGCTGATAAAAACACATGTTTTTCTGATGTGGGGTTCTGTGTGTGCATAGCTTCTAAGCGCAAGGAGAGATCCACAGGCAGATAGACAAGAAACACGTTTGAACCTTGACTTTGAGTCGTAATGTATACGTCTGTTAACAATCCACCACTAATCCACTGAGATAAAGTTCTTCGAGAGTCAAAGTCAAAGTCTTACCTGCTTTATACTCAGTGACCTAGAAAAATGTGAAATCACTGTAGAAGGCCAAATGCCACTGTGCTTGTCCTCTCCTGAGAGGCCCTCCAACATTTCTTAGTCTCGTGGTCGCGTTAGCAGAAAATGCAATTAAAACTGCACTAAATAAACTAAATAACATCATCCTGTTTTTCCTTTTCAATTCTACAGAACATTCTGTGGCAGCGAAAACCGGTGGCTGTTTCCCTGGTGATGCTCAGGTTGTCCTTGAAGGCGGGGCTACTAAACAGATGCGTGACCTTCTCCCTGGTGATCGTGTCTTGGCGTCCTCAACAGCGGATGGCCATGGTCCTTTTCTCTACAGCCCAGTCTTATCCTTTCTGGACCGCCAGCCCAATGCCACAAAGATCTTTTATATTATTGGGACTGATGCAGGACTTAATATTACCCTCACAGCTGCTCACCTGATCTTTGTCACAGACTGCACTGCGGGGCTGAGTCAGCCAGAGGAAGAGCCATTATTGGGTTCCATGTGGGAAGGCAGGCCTAGATGGGGAGTAGGTCAGAGGACAGTTTTTGCCAGCGAGGTCCAGCCAGGACAGTGTGTTTTTACGTCGGCAGGGGAAGTGGGGTCACAGGCAAAACTTTCAGTTGTGACCTTTGTGGATGAGAAAAGGAGCACTGGGTTGTACGCCCCACTCACCCAGCATGGGTCTGTAGTGGTAAATGGTGTGCTAGCATCTTGCTATGCTGCTGTGGACAGTCACCATTTGTCCCACTGGGCCCTGGCCCCACTAAGACTCTTCTACAGCCTGATTGGGCCATCAGAAGCACAGACTGATGGGCTGCACTGGTACCCTTGGCTTCTGCATTGGCTGGGGAAAATGCTGCTGGATACTGCACACTTCCACCCCTGGTCTGATGAACAATGACGTAGATAAAAGGCACAGAGACCTGATGACTTCTTTCAGTTAACTGCAGTCAGGAGCACCAAAGCACAACAACCTTTCTTTTCAGAAGAAATCAACTGAGGGACCACCAAAGACAAATGATTTTATTGTGTAAATACATTTTGTAGTAACTTCACAAGCCTGTATTTGCTGTACCACACCACCATCTTAGAAAGATTAACAAAACACATAAAAAAACCTTGTTTCAACTGCCTCAAAAGTGACCCAAGTATCACTGTCTTAAATTAAGGGTGTTCACACAACAACACATGGGAACACTGTTCTTTTGTTGTTCATGCAAAAGAGAGAAAAGGAGAAAAATGACATCGTTCTAGAAATATGGGAAAGTAGTATTTCCACTTTTATTAATTTCAGAAAATTTATTAATTAATTAACAAAAAAACATCTGAATTCTGAAATTCATCATAAGTACTTTTGAAGATCTATTTCAAATATTTCACTTGTCCCCCAGTTTACTTAGGAGGACGGGATGACATTTTTCCTCTTTCTTTACGTGCCCCACAGATCAAAAAGAGAGTATGACTAAAAAAACTAGGCTGATAAGTGAGACTGTCAGGTTTTATCATTTTTTTGTACTGTATTTGCTGCAATCTGCCAACATTTAAGCTTAGTGATACGGTTTTGTGAAACCTTTTTAGAGTCTCGGGCTTACGCTGAACACATGAAGTAAATATTTGAGAAGGAAGAGGAAGAAAAACATGAGAAATTAGTGACTGAACAAGGTGAGATGTGAAACTTTATCTGTACATAGGTATTTATACGGTTAAGTCACGGACTTTACTTAGTTTACTGTTAGAATCATCACTGCAGTAAATTCACTGATTTTTGTACTCTTCTTTTTAGAGCCTATACTATATATTAGAAATAATTTACAAAAAAATATTTAACTAGACAGTTTATTAAGTTCATTACTTACATGATGACTTTAATTGTATTTGCAATGTTGCGATGTTCTGGTGTTACATTGTTGCTTGATATTTGAAAAGGGCTTTGTTGTAAAAACTGAATGGCAGAAAAAGAATATGAGAATGCAGTATTTGTGTTGCAATTTGTACACATACTGTATAATTCTACTTCACATTTGTAACTTACTGATTCAGGATCGATTAACGGTGCTACAATGGCCGCCGTGTCTCTGCCATCCACTTTTACACAACTTGATTGTCTTAAAGGGATTTATGTGGTTCATTTCAGGTGTTTTAATTTAAAACCATTTTATTGGTTTTTCATTGTTTCAGGTTTTCAGTTTTCAGATCAGTGCACTCAGGCTGTATTCAACTACTGTATTAAGTAGCTAGCTATGCATCATATTAAAAACAATACTTATTTTTATTCTTAAGAGTTTATTAGGCGTTTAGGTATTTGATACTTCTCCTTTGCATGGTCTTTTTTTGTCTTCTGCCTTTTAACACTAACAGTATGGGAAGCAGGGCTAATGTTTTTGATAGATGGCTGAATGGAAATTAATAGATATGTAATATATAGTTCATATGCCCCTCCCAGTTGAGTTGCTTTGTGAAAACTCAAACATTGCAGTCGATCTAGAAAATTGAAGGCATTCTTTTATATGACTGCACAAAGATTTGTCAGATATGTATATTAAGCTATTGTTGGAGAGACTATTTAAAGATCTATTTTTTAAACAAATGTAAATGTAATATTATTTCTGGCAACTCTGTTCATAAAATTTGTATTTGAAACATAAAGATTGTCTTTTGTTTGTAAACCAAAATCTGTTGTGCTTTTATAACAGCAAAACAATCAAAAAAGATGAAGTCGTACAGTACAAAAATCACAAAGATGTAGATTATGTAATAAAGTAAACTCTTGCTGTTATTGTGCTTGTTCTGATAGAAATGCTCTTCATATTTTCAGGGTATTCAATGCTAACAAAAGTGGCTAACAAAAAGATTTTTTATTATGTATTGATAAAATACAAAACTATTGATCACTTTGTGATGCATCTATAGCTTAATACAAAGAATGGCTGTGGTTACAGGGTGGGCTGCTGTTTGGTTTCAGTACCAAGGACAGCAGCTCTCAGCAAAGCTCTTCTTTCCTCCTCTTGATGCCTGCAAGTTTTTTCTTTTTTCCAGGATAGGAAAATAGTCAGTCAACACAGTACCCCCTGCTGGATGCTTCAGTATTTGCAGAGAAGATGCCATAAAGAAGGCAGCACAGTAGTGTGATGATTAGCACTGTTCCCTCACAATGAGAAGACCCTGAGTGCAGTCTGGTGTCCTTCTGGGTGTTTGGATTTCCTCCCACAGTCCAAAAACATGGGTGGGTAAGGATAATTGGTGATTCTAAATGGGTTCCGGTGTGAATGTGAGAGTGAATGGTTGTCTGTCTCTCTTTGTGAGCCCTGTAACAGACTGGTGACCTGCTGAAATTATTCAAACATAACATTCAACCACTAAAACTAATTTGGCATCTTAATAAAAATATATATGTATATATTTTATGATTTTTTTTTCAGCTTTTCTGTAAAATAGTAAAATTTAAAATTCATGGATAACAACAATAATTAGATTTTAGCATTAAAGATATCATTTTGATTAAAGAGCTTGCACATACTGGTGGATTATCCATTGCAGAAACATAAAACATGATTTCGGTGATTACCAATACTGTTAATTTTGGGCAGTTGTGGCATAAACCTTACATTGGGTGATGCTCTAGTAGTGTAGGTTCCTACATATATAAAACATTTACGAAACAAGAACCACAGAAAAGTATATATAATTTTTATCTTTTATCTTTAATATTGGTCAGTTAGGTACAGGAAAGTCCTTTTATCATATCCCATAGCTCATCGCAGGAGACTGATCCATGAAGACAAATATAGAGCCAGACCCAGGTAAAACATGAACAATTTATGCAAAAAAAATTGAAAACAAATTGTGATTGTTTGTGCCTGAATGTGAAGTTGTTGTTCTCACCTATGAGGCTTTTTAAATATACATGAATAAAAAAAAAAAACATTCTCAAGTAGTTAAAATACTGAAAACCATTAGAAAATTTGTCCACTTGAGTCTGGTTGCTTGAAATTTATCTTTATGTGACAAGTCTCCACATAATTGACTCTGTTTGGACCACGATACCTAGCAACATTTTGAGGCAAGGTTGATGGGCAACCAGCAGTTCTAATCAGGACTGATTTGAAAGAGAATGGTGGAAAAACACACACTAACTGCCCACCACACCACCATCTTAGAAAGATTAACAAAACACATAAAAAAAAAATTAAAAAATACCTTGTTTCAACTGCCTCAAAAGTGACCCAAGTATCACTGTCTTAAATTAAGGGTGTTCACACAACAACACATGGGAAGTCAGCATGCACACAGTAACACACATACAATATGAATGTCTTTATAGAATATGTATCTGTCATCACAGCTTGGTAAAATTACACTTATACACAACAAATGCACAATAACACCTGGAACCGTAATACCAGCCAGTGGAGAAAAAAAAAAAGGCCCAAATACATTTGAGTTGCCTTTTTCCAGTCAGAAAAACTCCCCCCGGGTACGTTGTGGTGGTGGTATCATCCAATAACAATAGCCTATAGATAAAGATTTATGAGCATCAAACAACTCATAAACACACACACATACAATCGTACACACGTACATTTTCTCTCAGACTTATTACATGTTATAATAACATCATGAAACTCTCTGTTCAGTGACTGAATGAATGACTGAATGTGAGATAGTTTTAACTACCTATGCGGCTACGTCGAGAGCAGTAAACCTTACAGAAGTACAAAACACTCCATAACATCCTCAGTTGGCAATTCTGTTGACATAGTTACATTAGGCTATATGTAATCATTGCTTGGCAGCATATAAAAATAAAAGAAGTTGCTCTGGTGCATATTCATAATCATCTGCATGTGAGTTAAATAGTCTCTTTGCAAACAGAGGGAACTGTTTTCGGCACATTTATTTATTCTTTTAGTTAATGAGGCTGGCTCAGTTATTATATATTTGATTAGTATAAGGGTGTCACCATATCTATAAACTATTATACTACCAGTAGCAGCTTCTTGTTTCTGTAGTTAGTAGGCTAGCTTTTAACAAGCCAGGCTAATGCATATTTGGAATCTCTTGATAAGGAAAAAAAAAAAAACACACCCAAAACTCCATACATTTTCAAGGAATTAAAAGCCAACAGTCAAAAATAAGTTAAGCTTTTTTTTTCTTAATACCATGAGACTCCCAGATCAGAAATTTTGGATTCCTCTTTTACTTGACTGCTGTCTGATGACCAGTTTACAACATATGCATTTATTTGGATTTTAACAACAGGTTCGTAATACCTATACCACCACATAATCTAAACTAATACAACAACCAAGGGCCAATTTTCTATGAGTAAACAGTTAAAATAGGGATGAAGGATAGGTTTTATTCAATAGGGTTTGTCCAAATGGCATCGTATCGGGAGTGTGATCACCTATCTTAAAACGCCAGCACTATTTAGAGATCTGCTGCTGGGCTGATTAGGCTTCACTACCATGTGTGTTCAAAGCTTGAAGGAAAGTGAAGTTGCCAGCTAGGAGTTGGTTCTACTTTTTCAGTATTTTACTCTGCTTGGTGAATGTTTCTACTAAAGTGAAGACTACTCAGTGTGTGTTTTTAACTTTTTGCGCAGCCTGGTTTGTAGTACCTACACTCTCTTATTTTTAGGCTGATGTAGGTGTAAGGGGTACTCTGCTAGACCTGACGTTGTCACAATAATTTTAAACTCTCCTTAATATCTCATTACCAGCATTCCCAACAGGCATCTCTCTCTCATTATGACACGTGATCAAGAATAACAGATTTGAATGCAATTTCAGATGCAACCATTTCAGAGGTAACCATCCCTGCATCTATTCTGTATGACCTGGAGTCTCTAATCAATTCCTCTGATATCAGGTAATTGAAAAAAACTGCAAAAAGTGGGACCTGTGAAATGGCTACATCTGTAATTTGTAAATGTCGGCAGAAATCCACAGAAATGCCAAGATCCACTTTTAGCACAGTGTAGCAGACCTTAGAAATGCATGATTTCATTCAGGGCTGTGACAGCTCTGCTTCTATGGCCAAAGTCCTAGGAAAGATACAGTATCAGGGCAAGAAAGGGAAAGAATATGGGCAAGAGGAAGAGAGACATAACGAAGGCGCTGGACTAAGGTCCGGTCCTCTTGTAGATAAGAGGCAGCCTCACAGCCTCTGGGTAAAGTTTTCAGGAAATACTCCTTTAGCGGCGTTTTCTTTGTTTTGCTGCCAGTCGTCCTGCTTTAGTCCCATCAGCCAGCCTTCATCCTGAGCACACAAACACACAAATAATCAGATAACAGTGTCAGTGTGTGGCACAAAAGCACATGCGTACATTGTTAATGTGTGTGCACACCTGTTCATCAGGGTTCTCAAAAGGGACTACTAGCACCACATCACCAGCCTTCATCTCCAGTTCATCTGTGTCGTTGGCAGCGTAATCGTGCATCACTTGGACCTATTATATATAAATGCTAACGTCAGTTATCTTCATTTACATTTGGTACTTTTAGGTTTTCTAATTTAGTGTCTCCTTATTTACCTTAAACAAAAAGCCAGGGGGCATGTCTGGAGATTCTGCTGCTGCTTCTGTTGATTCTGCTGCTACTGCAGGTGTCTAGACAGAAAAAAATGTGCTGAATTTGTGGACAAATTATTTACACAGCAACAGTTCACCTTTCAAAGACACACAAATGCCCATTAAAAGTGAAATGAAAATGCGACAAATTTTATATACTACCCCTGTTTTGTAAATAGAGAGAAAATCAAAACAAATCTTCTTCATAAAAATATTTGATATGATGCTATTTTGTGGTTAATGAGATGGAAGGCTGGAAGGATGCATGAAGGAGGATGTATGAATACACTTCTTTTTATGGTATAGTTGATTCTTTAGTAGGCAAAGTTATCCAGTTACCTAAGACAAAACAATGGCAGGTATAAGGGTTACAGTGCGCATCACGTCTTTTTTCGGCTGGTCCCTGCAGCGGTCAGAACAGCTGATTGCTTTCACTACATCCTCCAGATGTCCTCCTTCACTACATCCATGAATTTGCTGTGTGGTTTTCCTCTTTTTGTCTTTCTGGCCAGTTCTATCTTCGGTATTCTTTGTCCTACATATGAACCATTTCTCCTCTGCACATGTCCAAATCTCAACCTCAACCTTGCCTCTTTTATTTTGTTTCCAAACCATTCGACCTGAGCTGTCCCTTTGCTCATTTCTAATCCTGTCACTCCCAGTGAAAATCTTAATATCTTCAGCACTGCCACATCTAGTTCACGTCTAGCCTTTTGTCTTTTTGTTAGTGCCACAGTATCCAAACCGTAGTAAATATAATACATATAAAATCCTGAATTTTTGTTACATTAAAAAAATGCAGTTAAAAGTGAATTATAGCAGTTGCTACATGTTATAAATGTTGCTCTTGGACTCACCTCCTCCTCCTCCTTTGCTGCTTCTTCCACTACTGGTTCAGCCGGTGCAGCCGGTGCAGCTGCTGCAGCTGCAGAGTCCCCCTGGCAGCAGAGAGAAAGATAAATAACAAGAGAGGTTAAAGGGTGAGATAGATGAAAGATTAAAGAGGAGCAAAGATTAAAAGAAAGAACAGACAGACAACACAAGACAAAGACAAGCTGAAAAGCCTAAACAGCAAAGTCTTGGTTAATACAGGCATGCTGCATAGATGCAAGATTAAATACTATTGCATAGTTGCCATAAAGCTTTTGCACAGAATAATATATGTGTGGACTTGTGATTAGCAGTGACTGGGATTAACTGCGTGTATTGAGAAGCAGATGTTGCTATTCTTTTCTTTCCCTCAACAATTTATTTTCAACTTGCCCTCTTCATCACTTTTGATGCATCCGTGCTTCAGGTCCAGATGCATCCTAAATCTTTCCATGTCAAGATTTCTCCATCTGTCACCTTTTATTCACACTTTATCTCGGCATTATCGTTTTCTCTCCAGTACCCCATGCTCAAACCTCTTTCTTAAGAGTCGATGCATCCACCATTTTCATCCAGATGCATCTCTATATTTTTTTCTCTCCTTGGTTACCTGACCCTCTTCATTATCCAACACAGCAGCAACTGGGGGTTCTTCCTCCTCAACTGTGTCTGCTGGAGTCTCATCTGCAGGTGTTTCATTGTCTGCGGCAGGCACCTCTGCGACTGGTTGGCTTCCCTCATCGCCCCAGCCCTCTTGGGCTTCAGCAACGGTGTCATAATGAACCGTCTGGCTTCCATCATCCCCCCATCCCTCCTGAGCTGCAGCCAAAGGGTCATAGCGAACTGGCTGGGTTCCGTCATCCCCCCAGCCCTCTGTGGCAGCTGCGATGGGGTCATAGCGGACAGGCTGCGCACCATCATCCCCCCAGGCCTCTGTAGCAGCAACTACAGGGTCATAGTGCTGTTTGGTCTCTTCTTCCTGGGCACCACTGTCCTCAGGCTGAAGGGTAAGGGTCAGGTTTTAAGGAGTCAGAGGGCATAAGAGATATTTTACCTTATGGGTATTCTAAGGGCTTCGTAAATCAAATGGGATCAAGAGGAATTCAAAATAAGAGAAACTAAATATGTTGTATGACCAGTTTATCCAACCAACATAGCACTAAGGATAAAAGTAAAGTATTTTTGATGTAGAAAGGGGTTCAATTTTTTTTAAAGCAGAATTAAATGGGTTAATAAGAGGTGCATTTATCAGAAGGAAAGGATGGGGTTCAAAAATACTAAAAGGTCATACAAGTGATTTTGAATGTTTTAGCCCTGATCCAGTTCTAACAAATCTTATACTGTCCACATTGGTTTAGCCAAAATACATCCCTGTTTCCAAAGAAATACACTTTTCACTTCTTCTTTAAAGACCACTCTGTAAGCAGTTGGAAACTGATGGTACCAATTTCTGTATTTTGCAAAGAAAAATGATTTCTATTTTTGCCCGATAAAGGATTTTAGCTGCTCAATAGGTTTGGACTGCAAGCAAGCATGTTTTGCACCTGGACTCACACTACACAGCCATGCTGACATTATCAATAAACAAGTCGTATATGACATTGTCTGCATGGCAGCATATACTTCTCTAAAACCTGCATATATCACTCAGCATTAATCTTCGCAAATATGCAAGTTACCCACGTACCATGTACACTAATGCACCACTATATTTGAACATGGACACAGCATGTCACATTTTCCAAAAAGAATTAAGTATTTTGAAATCTAAGCTCACAGGAAAGTTTTATAATTTGCCTTCATCTTAAATATGTTTAAGCCCCAAGAAGGATCTTCCTTATATGTTGCTAGGTACTTTTTAAATCAAACATAGGGTTTAAAAGATTTGTTATTGTATTCTGATTTTATTCATATTTAACTCTGAGTTTCAACTGTTTTGGAAACAGGGTTGTAATTAATGTTATAAAGGGGCTAAAACCCTTGCAAAATGAAAGTGTTTTTTTAAGGGATTTGAACAGAGATAAGTATTATTCTAAAATAATCTAAAACAATCAAAAATATTTAAAGATAAAATAAAAGACTTCAGAATAAATGAGCAGAAACAGGACCATGGGAGATCAGAATATAGTACTCATAAGCATCACCATCATAATTAAAAAACCCATGGAGATTGATGGGGCAGCATCAACCTTTACAGAAAAGGTTCAGATTAAATCAAAAGACAGATGAAGGTAAGGAAAGGTGGCAGTAGAAGGCAGAAACATAAAAACTGTCAGCTTTTTTTCCCATCAGAAGATAGATGTCGGATCTTCTGTGTGTAGTTAGCAAGCATGGTTTCTAATCCCACAGCTATGTTCAGATGGAGAAAGAGGAAGGAAGCTTTGTAAGAGCAGACGTGTCATTCCTTTCTGAGCCATCACCGCTTTGCCTCAACCTCGAATATAGCAAAACTCCATCATTGTTGAGACACATCTCTCTTACAGCGAGAGGGATGAACAAAAACATTAGTTAATGGTCGGAAGGCCAAGCTACGAGAAACGGCTTTGTGAAGTTGCCCAGTGGTTCTTGTTAGTTTATCAGACTTGTTTATATAACACAACCCACAGCAAGCACGAGCAACTTCACTCAACTTTGAGAACACAAAGGATCCCTGTATGTCACATGAACCATGAAATAACATGTAAAGGCTACATGTTCTGTCACTTTAACATGTGAACATACGGGTACAGCACGTGAGGAGAAACAGAAAGGACGGAAGTTAATTCAGTTACAAATTATTTCAAACCACAGCAAATTTTTCTTCTTATTATTAGTTAATAATATTAGAATTTACTCTATACAATTGGGTACATGTGCTCTTTTAAAAGGTCAGTGGTTTCTTAAAGAGGGCAAAGAAATAGAGTGACTCTAATAGTGGATTGCACATGAGACAACATTTATATAGATTCATTATGTATAACACGTGGAACATCAATTTGCAACTGATTGACTCAAACTTATTCCCAAGCTCTATTTGTGCTGTGCAACAATATCTTCAGTGTCTATCACATCAAGCACCGCAGACACAAAGACAATGCACAAACAGATTTGGGACAGACAAATGAAAGAGATCAATACATTGAAAAGCTTGCTAAACAGAAAAGCCATAATAGAAAAGGCATAATAGGACCGGGGCTTTTACAATGGTTACATATGTATGACTGTTATTATATTGATGGTTACTATGAATACAAATTTAAAAAAAAAATAGAAACAAGTATTGATGATGATGATGAGCATAACAGTAACTGCATATTTTGCTAAATTTTGTAGCACATTTTTAGCATGAGTTTGCTAGGCTTACCCATGAGTCCCAGTTTGCAGGCTGTGGAAAACAAAGGAAGTAACATATAAGAAGAGCAGAATTCTTTAGTGTTGTTCTTTCGCCTGTTACATTCAGTAAGACATCCCATGCTCAAAACCCACAAGCCCATAGCAATAGATCTCCAGCAGAACAACAGTACAAGCATTACTTGGTGAAGTATTAAGTGATGTATGTCTGAAGAGGTAGATTCTATTAAATGGTTATTCTGCATGTTGGTTACCTATACAGTTTGAATGCAGGATATGAAAATGGGAAAAAAAATGTAAATGTGCATATTAGTACATTATTTAATTGTGCAATTAGTCTTAAAAACTAACAATAATGAAAAAAAAATTATTCTCTGAACAAATGCAAAAATAATGTCACTTGGATTTGAGGACAGTATTTTAAGTACCGTATCTTTCAAAATCTTTGCAATGTGGAAAAGTAAAGTAAATAATTTTGCCAGGCATGTTGAAGGTGATATGCAGAATGGACGCATATCAACAAATTTTGAAGTTATTTAATTTTACCTGAGATTTGGCAGCCTGCACAACTAACATAATGCACAGCAAGAGCACTGAGTGATTAGTTAGGTCAACTTTTATTTGGGAAAAGTCACAATTTCTGTAATTTTGCGAGTAAGTTACAAAAGTAACTGGACAAACTAACACAATTTTAACAATATGGATTTTTTAAATACTTGGATGATGTTTAAATGTTTTCACAAACTAACTTTGCCTATCTGTTGTTTAGTATAGGACAGTAGTTGAGTCTGAATGAAACAATATGCATGCTTTAAAACCAAAACAATAAACTGAAAGGGGTTAAAAAGCTTTATATACTGAGCTTCAGAGTGGGGAATTTAAAATGTACAGTATGGGTCTCTCATTGCAAGCTTCCTGCCTTTCAAGCTATGTAAATCACAAATTATAGCATGTAGTAACTTGGTTCATTATCCGTGCAGAGTATAGGCCAAACAAAAATAGATACTTTAAGAATTTGAAACAATAAAAGCGTGTTCTCAGTAACATGAGGAACTTTTAGGTTGTTGAAATGTACATCAAGATTTGTACAGTCTTGAGGATCAAGAAAGAAGAGCAAAGCAGGGCTGTAGTCTGCAGTTCATGCCGTGAGTGATCTGTGGATAGTGCTAAAGCAGGAAGAAGTGTTCACTAGAGGTAGGTTCTCTACAGATCATCATGCCTTCATCTATCTCTCATTTGGTATTTTGGAAAGAAGCAGAGCAGGCAACACCCCAAACTATGCCAAGCTTACCAAGTGATTTCATTTTCTATTGAGACTTATCAAGCTTATTTCAACATATTTAAAGTCAGCCAACCATACTGGCAATGGCAGATGTTGTTGGCTAAACCTTCATTTGATATTTGATCATTTGTTCTTTATCAGTTCCGTTCATTTGCAATTAAATATCATGAAATGAACTTAAATTCTGTCTGAATAGAACCTAAAATCTCTTGTGAAGATTGGCATATCGTAAAAGAGAGGCACTCTAGGATTTTTATCTTCATGCCATGAATCATCCACCTGTGTGGCCGTGGAAACATTGGTTGCTGCACTGAAAGAATCCAGGTCCATGTCCAACAGGTTGCTCACTGCAGGACTGTCAAACTGATAACAACAGGAACAGGAGGACTCATTGGCTAATTGGGCACAACAGTGGGAGGAAGGGTAAGGACAGAATAGAATAGAATAGAATAAAAGAGAATAGAATAGAATAGAATGAGAGAAATTAAAAGAGCACCAGGTCAGAAGTGGGACTAAATAAGTGTTCTGACCTGCGCAGAATCTGAGAATGCTAAAGGGGGTTTTTCACAGTTCACTGAGAGCTGCTGATCACTGACCTCTGTAGGCGAGGTGACGCTGATATCAGGAGTAGCTGCAGCATCAAAAAGGTTGATGATATTCTCTGTTTTTAGCTCTTTAGATGGTGTCACCTTAGGTGGAGGAGGCACTGCTGGTTTGAGCTAGAACACAGAAAAAAAAAGGCAGTAATGAACTTCTGCAACTAGACAAATCAATGTGACTTCACGGCTCTGAATACAAATTTTGTATTATGAAGTTGATTTTATCTGAATGTGACAATTACGTTTTGTATTCCTCCATCTTTAAGTGCATGCCTTAAGTGTTAGTATATTCCTGATAGATCAATATCACAAAGCTTTCACTGTGTAACCACATCAAGTATTTAGATATATAGTGATAGATTAACCTTTTCTAGACATTTATGTAATTTCAATTTTGCTACCAAAAAAAAAAAAAACACCCCAACATTAGCCCAATTCTTAAGAACATCCATAGCTATGGCAACCCTGTGTGTTACTGATGATGGCTCCCATTCAGTTTGTATGTACAACAGAATGCAGAAATTAAAACACTAAACGGTCCTTCTGTGTGTTCTAAACAAAGAGAAAACTTCAATGTGTGTCACACAGTGTTTGTCAACCTTGGATGGGGATTTGGGGATTGGGGGTGGTCCTCCTGGCCTGAGAGTGTGGTTAGATGCCTCTTTCCCACTGAGTAAACAAGAGAGAGCGAGAGAGGGAGAAGAAGAAGGGCAAGAAAAGAAAACACAAATTACAGCAAAAGCAATGATGATGGCAAACAATATGAGAGAAAAGGTTAAAGAAGCATCTAAATGCTAAAACATACGAACATAAGGAGGGTTACAAAGCATGCTCTGCAAGATTCCAAGCAGAAGGTGGTGTTACAAAAGCTGTCATGCAAAAAAAAGTGAGTCTCCTTTCACTGTAGTCCTCTCCTCCCATGCAAGCATGCTTTAGTTTGTGCCTCCAGTAAATCCTCATAAGCGAGCAGTGATAGACTGCTCTTACGGGGCAGATGCTCTAAAGTGGATAAAAGCTGCCCCAGATCTGTAGCTACTTAATGGCTTTGGCCATTAAACTTAACTTAAAGCTGCAACAGGAAATTTTGTACACTGGTGGCTTCAGATGGCAGTGAGAGGTAAGTTTTGAAATGTGAAGCAAATCACCAAATCTGGTGTCTATCAGTCAAAGACAACAATTCTGGAGGTCCAGAAACTCCAGGATCCCCCACAAGCTCCAGGCTTATTTTATCTCTGAATACATATGCTGAGTCATATTACCACAGAGAAAGGCTGGGGCAATGTAGCACTCCAGCACAGCTGATGCATGTTTACTCGTGAATCCTAAAAATCTACAATTTAGTCATTCTAATTTTCCACTGTCAGGTTCATGAATTTTACTTCACTTCAAAAGATGGAACATTACTGTCTACAGGAGGACCAACTGAAAATTACCCTCCTACATCAAGGTGAAAGGCAGCATAATGTGAGAGGTGAGACACCTTGTTGCTGTATTGTTATGTAACAGTCTTGCCTGGTGCAGCATTTAGGACACACGGGTCTGCTCAAATCTTGCGTCTTTGCAGCTCTGAGCACACAACTTTCCAATCCAAAAATACATCTGTGAACTTGCACAAACCGAGCACTCGTTCCCCCGAAAACACCCAAGTCTGTAGACTGACTGACATATATGCTAGCTCAACAGACAGGTCAGTAAGACAAACAGACAAGAGTTGTTTCACCATTGTTACCGCAGCTGCTTCCAGTTACCTCCTGTTTGCTCCTGTCGATGAGGTGCCGCAGATACCTGTGCTGCTGAAAGGGGGGGTTTCAGGGGTGGCTCTGGGTTAATGTATGCCATTTTGTTTACCTGTAGCTGTTTTTGATACGTGGTGTAATAATCTATGACTTTCACATTTTTCAGGAAAAAAAATAGTGATGCAACAGAGAGATCACCCTTCAACATAAATCAGTAAACTTTTGGAAATCATGCACTATTTTAAGTTAACACATCAGTACATTCAAACAGAGTGATTTTGTGCTCTTAAAAAAGTTCACATGTCTGGAATCTGCTCTAAAGACATGCCTAGAAGGACATGGCCATATAACACAGAATATATTTATTCTGCTCCCTAAGGCCAGCAAGTTTATGAGGCTCAGCAGTCTCTGATCCTTGCCAGGATTTTATACAAGCGGCAGTTTCAGGTAGACTGGAAACTGTGAAAACCTGAGGCACTGGCTTTTTTATTAAAATGAAAAATAAAATTATATCTATTTAATACCACAAATCTCTTCCAAAGCAAAACTCGTTATGTAAAAAGAATATGAAACAAACATGCACACCCAGTTGCTCGCTAACCTGCTCGTGTCTGTTTCCTCCAGTTTCTCCAGGATGTCATACAAATCTTGATCCAGCTGTAGAGATGGAAAGATGGGGTGTAAGATGCAGCAATTAGAGCAACAACATCTTTATATCTTCCACCTGTGAGTTATAATTTATACTGCTGTTACAACCTCCTAATATCCATTATTCACGTACTCTCAAACGTGTTCACTACAGCTTGTTTCCATCAAGTCCAAACAGACAGCATTTAAAACATCACCAAAAACAACAATAGATGGAATAATCTGTCAGCAATCAGTTAAAATTGCCTTACTTTTCTCTTTCAGGGGAAAAAGAGAAAAGAAAAATACACTAAAACAGACTTTGCTCTTGATTTCAAAACTAGAAAAAATTGATTTTATATTCACTGCAGACCCTGCCGACATAGTCAATAGCCTTGTCTGGCATAAACTGTTATCTGATATACTGCGTCCATTTCTCTTGTCTGGTCTTTATCTAAATCCAGCACTGCTAGAGGTTTATAGAAGAGTCCTACCCGACTCATTTCTTTGTGAAACTTCTCCTCAAAACCAGCCAGACTCTGGAAGGTGCTGACATAAAACCCAACACGACTGGAAAAGCCAGAGAAGAGAGAAAGCACCGACTGCATTAACGGGTTGACTTACAGTAGTGACATCCTATGAGAATAAATGTAGCACAGAGCTAAGTAAAATGTACATATCCATGAAGGAAAATCAGAAACACATATACACACCTGTTCCAAAGGGAAGGTAACTCTTCTTGCAAGTCAGCGTTAATCTCATCAAACACCTTCTGGGCCCTTTCCAACTCTTCCTCAGCCTGAAATGAATACACACACACACACAGTATGTTGGTACATTGCATTAGGGTATGGCTGCAAGTGTCTGTTTGATGTTCTGTTAATGAATTAAATACATTATACACACGTGTGTGTGTGTGTGTGTGTGTAACATTTCCTCTACTGATTGTGCTTAATATGATTTGTAGTTTTTGATGTTCTCATTTTCAATTTGCTTTCATTAGCCTGTCAGCAGAGAGAAAAAGAGTGATCGCCTGTAGAAAGCCTTCTCAAAACTAGCTGAAGACCTCTTTATTATGATAACCTGCTGGGTTACCAGAACACTCCTTATAATAAAATAAGCATGTACCTGGCTCCTGGAAAGACTGCTTTGGGCAACATTGTGTGCAGACAGGATACCCTGAGCCCATCCTGGAGTGGCTCTTTCCAACAAGGATGAGGGCTACAAGCAAAAAAGAAATTAATTCATAGGTCCAATTTCATTGAATTTTGCACCTGTGTGATTACAAACAGCTTTGGCAATATACATTTGAAGAGAACCGCAGTGTATTTGTTTCACCTTGGTAATCTTAATGCCCCCATCCTTTTTCTTGGTTTTGTGTGTCACAGCATAGTTATGCCTGGCGCTGTCGTAATCTACCAGCTTCCTGTCCCTCTTTGCTATACGAGCCTGAACAAAAGAAAAAACGTATTTCATTATTCACTTTCCTCATTTGCAAAATAGGCTTTTCTGCATTAGCTTTGACGTAACAATGTGAATGAATAAACTTTAAACATCTGGTCCATCCATTTAGACACATTTGATTACAGACTTTGCATCTTTAATTTTGCAACAACCATTTTTTTGTGAGATATTTTTTATTAAATTCAGCTAAAACATAGATGGTCAATAATTGCTACAGTAGCAATTGTTGCTGCTGTATGTAAAAGGGAGCCTGGCTGCCACTCTGTCAACATATAACGCTAATAATTTTTGTTGCAGTCACGACCCCACAGCTTACTTTAATATCAGGGAACTGGCCCAGATAAGTATCCATGGAGATGAGAGCATGATCAATCAGCTTCTGGTGGTAATCAGTCCAAAGAACATCGCAGTCCTGGAAGGAATGTACAGAATGACACACAGTCACAAGACAGACTATTAAATATTATATGAGACAAATACATTTTATTGCACTAGCATGTGATGTGGCTATATTTCTCTGTTATTTTGCAGCTTGTTCCAGGAGCACTGTTGCATCATTTTGTGATCCTCACTAAAGTGAAAGCCTTTTAGCTAATTGCCATAATTTCTTGCGGGTTGCGGCTAATCAAAAATGACCTAAAGAATAAAAGTAATACAATTAGAGGACATTTTAAAGACCTCTGCAACATGTCTTACCAGACATGGTTCTGTTTTATAACGCACGGCATAGTATAAAGTCTGCAGCAGCACACTTTTTTAAGGTTATGGTAATATACTTGCCAACAAACATAGACAGCTGAGATATGTTTGACGATTAGTTGTTCTTATATTATTTTCTAGTCAGCTTGTGGGACTTGTGCGGTTGATATTATTTGTAGCACAGGGTCTGCGAAGATCTATGCACACACATAATGCACTCACTTAATCTGGGTGGCTTGTGTCCCTGATAAACTCACACATGCTTTTAAAGACATTAGTAAAAAGTGCTTCTCACCTCCACAATGGACTCCACTTCATTCTTGGCGTACCACTCTGGCTCATACATGTCAGCTAGACATGCCTGAAGGTTCTTGGAGGACTCATGCATGGCTAAGGACAAACACACATACTCTACATTAGTTTAAGTGTGTATTTGTACACCAGTTACTGTGTATGTGTAGGTGTGTGTGTCTGGATGGACTTGTGTGGATGTGTTTCACCTTTCACAGCCTCGAGGTATGCTCTTAGGTCCTTCTGCAGTTTGCTGCCTTCGGCCTGAGGATGAAACACCAAATGTGAGCCTCCTCAAAAGACACAAAACAAGTATTATATGCTTCTGGTTCAGACTGAATGCAAGCTACAGTTCATCCTGCTTTAGACCATACTGTTGTTGAGATCTAGGAAATTTTTAATTAACTGAACTGCACTCTCACATATTGTTTGTTGAAGTTGATTACTCCCTCCTCAAAAGCAACATCTTTGGTCTCATCTGCTTTGCCAAGTTTCTGCAGAACCTGTCACACAAATAATGATTGAAAACATGACACAAGACCATGCTACTGATTTCCAGCAGTTTTCAGTTTCAGCAAAACATCAAAAATCAATATAATTTCTTTGCATGAATAAGAAAATGAGCTGGCTGCAAAAGCGGAGTAGAACATGAAGTGAAAATGTAGAATAGGAACACACCTTTGTGTATTAATGGCACACATGACCAAAATCTATATACACAATCTTATTTCCCCCTTCAATAACATTCACACGGACATAATATTCACGTTAAGCGGTATCATTATCTACTTTCTGTCTCTCTTTAGCCTCACAGTGAGCTATATAGTACATTGAGACGGACAAATGGCGCCCCCTCCCATTTATTTAGTGCACAGCGTGCAGGTGTTTGGACGCGTAGTCCTGGGCCTCCTCTACCACCTATAGTCCACATATTGCAGCATGGCTGTTTAACATTGGCCTATCAGAATGTAAGAGATGCTGCTGCTGTCAGAATATGAGTAACAATCATTCATTTGCCAGTTTAGATATAGGCCTTAAAATACCAGACACATCAGGCTAGATTATGAGTGGGCCCACACTATATCTGACGTGTCCGCTGTATCACAGTGTTTAAAGTAAGGATGTAGCCTATATGAAGTGGATATCCTCTTCCTTAAATACAGCATCCTCTATGCTTATTATTATTATGATGTCGTGATGCGACACTGCGCCTCAGTGGAGGATGCGGCACTACTGTTTGTGGAGTGAAGGCCTAAAATATAATTTGCCATACGTGGAAGGGGGAAGCGCTTACCTTTTCCTGCGCTCTGGTTAGTTTTTTCTGCACGTTACTGGCCACTTTCCCCGCAGTGAGCCCCTTCCCCAAATTCAGCTCAGCCATCTTGTAGCGTAGATCAGTCTTTGGATGCGGAATAGGAAGGAAATAACAGCAATAACGATCGGAGGGACCGCTACGGTTACCGTTGAGGCAAAGGCATCAATGTCCAGTTGAGAAACAACGAGGGCAGATGTAGTTATGTGATTTTTATGCTGTATCTATGGGAAAATGTGTGTGTGCAGAAAGCTAGGTTGTGTTCTCTAATATTGCACTGCTGTGTGCGCGTCCCTGACAGAAGAGGAGGAGGAGGAGGTGGATGCTGTGAGAGATGATCTTAAAGGCACAGATGCTGCGCGTCCACATGGGGAAATTTTAAAACATATTAGATAATAAAAATAAACTCTGGCATGTGAATTTTAAACGAAATTGGGTGTTTTGGAAGCGTTATTGGAAGAGTTAATTGAAAACGTTTGTAATTTAATTCTATCTACAATCTGACTTCAATACCTGACCCGAAGTCATTGTCTTGACTTTGCAAGAAATAAGCATCCAAGAGAACTTCCATAACTCGCAGCAAACAGTGGTAATAAACAATAGGCATCCCTTCAAGCATGCGTGGTATTAACGATTCAAAACTCACCCCCTCCTGTTCTGTGTGAGACACGATGCTGACTTCTCTCCGGGAGGGGGCACTATCACCACGCTGCATATGTCTGCACCGCATCTCAAGACCACTGAAAGCAAGGTCTTTCACCCTAAGCTATTTGGGTTTGACCATTCGCTGCCAAAGTCAAGGCAAAGGGCTGAGACTTTGCCAATGTAGCCACCTTAAAAAAGACCAGGGTGCTCAAAGTGATGGTTTTGGTGTATTTAGAATTATCTGAACAAAATACTAGTTGACAAACTTTTTTTTTTAAAATCCTGCACATATAGTTAAAAAAATATCCAATTTAATATTTTGCTTTAAAAAACAAAAGAAAAGATGGATCAGAAACCACAACCCTTTATTTAGACAGGTGGTTAGTTCTGGCTGGGAGCTCTCCGAGGTTTTGAACTGACACTATTTTGGTGCTGAAGGAGCTCACAGGCAGCGGAACAAAATGAAAGGCTATTAAAATAGTAGGCTGGCACTCGTGTTTCTCCTATCATTACACTAGATGTAATTATATCTATGTTGCATAATCTAGCATGAGAGCGTGCGGAGAAATGCTGCTTGCACATGACAAGAAAAAAGGTTTAGTGTGTGAAGGCAGCTGTTCCAGACTACAGTGTAGTTTCATACTGTATGTAATAATATACTAGAAAAAAAATTAACTCCCTTTCATAGACAAAATGTAAATTTCTGTCGCTTCTTCGCATCAAACCGCTTTGCAGTAAATCCGTTCTTTTTTCTCTCTCCCTCACTTTCTCCTTCTTCTGTTCCCTTTTCCTCCTCTCATGATTCCATCTCCCCGTCTCTTTATCCCCGACAATAACAACATTTGGCCACGAGTCACCAAACCCATTCGTTCCCATGTAATAGCACGGATAGAGCTCCTATCCACTCCCCCTCTCGCGCTGCGGCAATGGTTCAACCCGCTGAGAGTGAGAAAGACAGAGAGCACAAAGGAAGCAGCGCGCATACTGTTCGTTTAGGAGGAAGAATATTGGGTGCGTGATGTAAACATGGAATAAAAAAAACCGCAAGGCTGCATTTATTTTTCACATTGCGCTGGTCCATTATCGGTGTTCAATATTACATGAGGCTCTGGCTATGAACCACGTATCTGTCTGGGCAAGGAAAGACAGGCAGCAAGTGAGAAATTGAAGCCAAGAGTGGAGGAGAGGAAAGAGGAGTTGAGCATTCTTTCATCTTCGCTTCAGGGTTTATCTGGAGTTTGTCGCTGGCTTTGGACCGAACCCGCTTCAGTAAGACGTGATGTCGGGTTTTAAAGCTGACCAAACCGACAAGTGAAGATTTTGATTCTTTTTTTCATATGTTTTTTTTTCCTTTTTGAAAATAAAATGACAAAAGGAAAACACGCCAATATGTTGCATTTCTGAGGTGAGTGAGTTTTCTTTGTTCAGTATAAATTACAACTATTTTATGTTATCAGTCCACGTTGATTTTTTTTATTGAACTACAGAGTGCCACACATTAAAAATATAACATGCAGCATCTTGTCCTAATATCTTAGTCCAATAGTGTAATTAAAGAACCCTCCATATTTCCTTATCTTAAAACGGTTCCAAGAGCCATATGTGTAGCCCACAGCCTTATGCCAATCAGCGTAATTGCTTTTGAAAATTAGACACAGGGAGGACCCTCAGCTCAAGCTATTGTTTTCCCTCTATTGTTTTCAAACCGTTGCTTAAGGGAACATTAAGTGCTCTTACACAAAACACGAGCACTTCAAGACTCCTCAAAGGTCGCATATCAGTGACAGCCAGATGAATCCTTCATGATGTGTGGGAATTAGTAATGTGAAAGATTGAACTCTATATTTAACAGCAGGATAACTGGGTTGGACAGAATGTAAACACTAGGAACAGAATTGATCGGAAGGATCAATCAAAGTCACGTGCGTCCACATTCTTTCTATCTATCTATTTATCTATCTAGAAATATTTAACAACAGTTTATTCAAGAAGCAAAATATATAGGGAGCAGATCTCTAACTGTATTTCTCCCTAACTCCTCTCTGCCCCGGGGTACAGTAATAGCACATGAAACATTTTCATAATTAGTAGTTTGCCAGAGCAAAGGAAAAGTAATTATAGGCAGCAACCCTGCCTAGTTAAGTGTGCAGCTTTTATTTCCTTTGTTAAAAATGCACACGTTGTCTGTGCAGCTCACTAGTTGTGTTCCGCAAATGTCAAAGCTTCAATTATTCCCCAGCTGATCGAAGCTAAACAATTCCTACTGTATAATAAAGAGTGTAGTTATCAGCTTTGTTCACCATATACTGTATGTTAGCAGTAATTATGTGTGGCAGGGAATCTGTGCACAGCTGTCAATGTGGTGCAAGAAGAGATAAACAAAAGAAGAAAAGACTTTCACATACCATATTTCCACAAAACAAAAGAAAGCAAGAGCTGCAACAGTGAAATGCGGAGCGGTAGAGGCAGGGAACATAAAATAGAGTGTGATTATGTTGAAGTTTGGCTGTTGTAAACTTCAACAAAATCACACTCTATTTTTTTTTTTTTTTTTGCAAAATTACAGCTTATAAGGAACACTGTGGTCTTTTCCAAGCATGAAAAATAGCGACGCATGGTGTAATAGAAAAGCTAAAAGCACATCAGCTGTGGGTCCCTTGAGATAAAATTATGGATTTGAAGGTTGTGCAGTATTTGAATACAGGAACGATGTAAAAGGATGCTATGGGAGGACTGTTAAGAAGCTTCTTGCTGTGTTGTTGGAGAGTGCACTGGTGTCAGCTCACTGGGTTTCTAACATTGCTAGTTATTAAGTCTTTTAATAAGACTCTCTTTCAGTTTCTGATTAATTTCCTTGGCTGAACTTTTCTCATACTACAGGTGAACGCGAGGCATGTGCGGGAAACAAACAGCTCAAGGATTCAACATCTGAGCTTTTTGTTGGAGTTCAGTTTTACCAATTATACATTTACATTCAACTCAGGATACACCAAGTCTGAAAACAGTGCTGCTTCACCAGTGCACCTCTGGGTCTTTCAACAAGGCATTACACAGTATAATGACAATTTCAAGCAAAATAAATGGTGTTAACATTTACTCTCCGACGCTCTTTTACTTTCCATCCAGCAATTTTCAGTCATAACCAGTTTCTCTAAATGCACCAAAGCTGTACACAGTAGTTACGATGGTCAATGAGTGCTATTTCACTATTTCACTTTGTGCTTCCTTGATGTCTGGAATAATGTCGGCTCTTGACATCAGATTTCAATAATAGTGTCATGAAAGGATCAGCTTGGTCTGTGTTTTAAATAATGAGTTAATGGGAAAGAGACAAGAGGAAACTGGGGATACAAAACTGTGCCACCTGCAATGGGAATCAAACACATATCTTCAATAGGTCCATTTAAATCCATTTTAATCACTGAATGATCTTCCCACATGGTGCTTTGCTGATAGTTACGTAACCATGACAAAAAGCCAATCAGTCTTCAGACTTAAGACTTTGGCCAAATCTCAAATAATGAGAAGTCTGGCAAGAAGTGGACCCTTGTTTCTCCTTTTGGCATTTCTTCTTTCTCGGCAGGTCACAAAAATGAGAAAAATCTATTAAAAGTTTCTTGTGCAGCACAATATCTGTGATTTTCAGTCTGAACCATCTTATCATTCCAGTGCATTTCAGTTCTTGAAATAAAAACAATCCAGTCAAGGTAAACAAACAAAGAAATTCTCCCCATCCAGTAACTTAATCAGCACTGGGATAGATCTTAGCTAGAAATGCACTAATAGAATTCACTGAGGGGAGGATGGGTGCCATACAGGCTGCCATTCATACAGAAGATACAATTCATGGATTGCCTGCGTTACCATGTACTCTATGTACCCCGCTTTGACAACAGATTATGTAAGTGCAGCATGAGCCAAGAAGACTCAGAATCAAAATTGAGCACAAAAAGTCTGCAGGGACTTCTCAGTCTGACAGAGCTAGCCTGCAACAGGCAGCCTCAGTGTTATTTGTTATTCAGCTAACAGGATGCGTACGGGGTTAAAGAGAGTTAACACGGAAAGAGTGAAGAAGGACACTGTCAGTCAAAATTGCCATAAAATAAGAACAAGTGATTTCAGGAAGAAAGAGATGGTGCAGACAAAGAACAAGGAGGAGAGTTAAAAGAGCTAGGATAAGAAGTGTAAGTGCAGAGGGGAGAGAAAGGTTAAATTCAATCCTAATCCCATTAATGCACACCACCACTGTGTTTCACACTGCAGTTTCCACACGCTGCTTCAAAGTAACCACCACATGTGTATTTTAGTCATTCAGCTCACCAGTGTACTGTTTGGGTACCCTTTAAATTATCTGAGCACTTAATAAAAAAAAATGTATGGAGATCAATGTGCCATCTGTATAATTCTGGCAGTGTCAGGTTGAGAGCCTTTATTTTCAACCAGATCTGACTCAGAGCATGTAAGAGCCCTCAGGCAGTGTGGCATTTTATGTGCGTGTGCATGTGTGTGTGTGTGTGTATGTGTTTGGATGTCATGTTGGTTTGTAGCTGAAAGGGTCTTCTAATATCATCTATCAGACACGTGCTTTGCATCTGCCACTTTTTACGTAGTAGCTGCACACAAAATTTTAGAAAAATGTGTATATATGTGCACATTTGCATGCAGATGCAGATCTTTCTGGATTGTAGGAGTGTATGGTTCCTTTACACACACACACACACACACACACACATATATATATATGTGTGTGTGTGTGTGTGTGTGTGTGTGTGTGTGTGTGTGTGTGTGTGTGTGTGTGTACATGTTTCTTTTAAATATAAAATCTG
>JAVDPK010000696.1:99918-118212 GCA_034780415.1 Cichlasoma orientale
TTAAGTGTCTTGCCCAAGGACACAACGCAGCGCAGGGACAGGGGCTCGAACCGGCAGCCCACCGGCTGCAAGGCGAGGGCCTACCACTGCGCCACTCCCACAACAATTAGGACAGAATAATAAGTATAATAAGTATAATAAGTAATAGTAAACAAAAGCATTGGACAAATTCAAATTAATTGACTTTAGGCCCAGTGTGAATAGCTGAAGATTACAGAAGGCACAAGAATCTGGGTACACTGAATATCTATACATTATTTCATTGCAATTTTCTTTGGTTGTTGAGATAGTTCTGGTGAACAGATTGATCAATAGACAGGGCATTACATCATCTCTAGACCTATACCACTACAGAGGTAAACATGTTCTCATATGGAACTTCAAGGAAGTGGCTGTTGAGCCCATAATACACTCCCGTTGATCTATTATTTGGAGCAGAGGATGTCCTACTATGTTGGTGAGTTCTAAAGAAGAACTGAATAGGGTCAGAGTCCAGGAGTTTCTGCTGCCAGGAGCCTCAAAGAAACCATCACTGATTGGCTCTTAACATGCACATCCCCTTGGAGACGAGCTCCCTGTCCCATTTGCAGGGTCCTTGTACCGCTGCTGGTTGTTATAGCAACAGACAGGACGTGACATTGTTGCATAATATACTGTTTTTACTCTTCCCCATTCTGACCTTATTGGTGGGCTATTTTCTAATCAACCATTTCTCTGCGGGTGCAGGGCAACAGGTCACCACTGAATGTTAATGGACTAAGTCATCACTCAGTGAAACAGACCTGAGGATGAAACTGGATAGATAATTGCCATTGTGTTAATGGAAGATTTAAGTCATTGATCAGCCTGATATGAAATTAAACATTAGCGCAGTGCTTTGGATAAAAGGCCGGCACTCAAACAGTGCCATTTTTCTACCTGTTTTGACATGTTTGAGCTTAGTGAATAAAAGCATACATTTTGAAACTCATTGGAATCCGACTAGTTGTGTGACAGTATCTCCCTCACCTCTCCTTGTGACTGTGGGGGTGTCAACAGTCCAGGCTTAGCATGCTTGTTAGCAACCAATGTGTATCTAAGCAACCCACCGTGTTATCCAAGAATTTGTGTGTCTTTGTGCAGAAAAGTACTTCATTTTTGTCTCTGCCTGTAATACTGGATACATGCAAGCAGAAGAATTGAATTCTACACAGACCTGAAAATCGACTACAACATTTTTACTTTATCACATTTTTGGACAAATCAGTGCAGCGCTAATAAGTACCAAATGCATAAAAACAAAAATGCTTCATTTAGTTAGAAGTGTAGACAAGGTTTTGACTTAGAATGACTAAAAAGAGGTAGAGGACATCTTTAGATTTCATTATCTTATTATTCTATTTTGGCATTGCGGTAGCATCCCTTGTCATAAATACTCAGTTGGGTTTTGCTCCTGACTCAGAGAGCCTGTGGTGTAACTAAGCTGCAGCATTGACAATCTGTTTCACCACTGGAGTGGAGGCAATTATGAAGTGGAAGTCTTCCATTTGCTTCTCAGGTTTTTGACCCACTCTGCACAGAATGTAAAATAGTGCAGTTTTTCCTTTGGTTAGAAATTGCAGCTCTGGATGTTTTAGCATATACAGGATTTTTTTTTAAATGATTTGTTAGCTAGGAATAAGGAAATGAATATTTTCCTTTTAGCAACTGAACGGAATGAAAAGTCAAGATTAAGCATTTCTAAACATTTCCTGTTTTGAATAATTTATAGGATTGTGCAACCTTGGCAGTGGTATGCCCTTACTTGAGTCTTTCAAGTTTGCAAAATAGAGTATGCACTATATGTTATTATTGCACGTTAAACCTTTTGAATTTGAACAACTAGATAACTTTCCAGAAGCTTTTCTTTAACTTTATGAACCTCACCAGCAGTGAGCTTCTTTTTACTGTAACTACCCACTTGTCCACTTTGATGGCATTTCCTCCTCCGAGTGCTGCATCATAGGATTTACATTACAGCACCCATTTATATAAGCTTTACTACAGAATTTTTCCATTTCACTTGGCTCACCCTTTTCCACCTTTCATAATAGGCAGATAGTCATTGCACATGAATGTTGCTTCTTCTTTTTTTCATTGCTGATGGTGTGTTATCATTCTTGTTGTGTTTAATAAGACTACATGTCAAACTGACATCTGCTCACCACTGAATTCTTCCTGCTCTAGCGAGTACAAGATGAAGGTCTAATATGCTCATCTTATTTTCACTGCAGGCGGTAAGACTTAATGTTTACAAGTAATCATTGCCTAATAATTATTCCAGATTTAAAATTTCTTCCATTTTCATTTCTTGTGATGTTGTTTTTCTTTATCATGTATTTTTTTTCACAACCCCAACATGTCATAGTGTAAAAAGTTGAAAAGGAAGCTGACTGAGCAGTGCTCCAGAGGTGTTAAGATACTAAACATCACCTTGTGCGTGCATGTACTTGTGTCTGCTTGCCACAGTGCATCATCATCACCTGCTAAGCCATTACTAAAGAACACGGTCTTACTTTCCCTGTGTAATCAGGCATAATATGAGTGTGCCCAAGTTACATTTGCATACATGTGTGCATTCATTTACAAATACAGAGCCAAGACAGGAAGAGAGTGTGTGAGTATGTTGTCCAGGCTTGGACATGACAGGAGAGTTGATTTGAAGTCTTAAAAAGGTAATGGATCCAGAGTAACAGAACTTAAAATTTAGCATGCAACCCTCGGAGGCTGTAAAAAGAACAGACTCCATTAAGTTGATATACTTTCATAGTTGGACTAGTGTACTACTGTGTATACTACACAGCAAAATCATTTAAGTCTCCTCAATTCCATTAGTAAAGACATGAAGAACAAATTGTTCCCATTTGACAGCCTACAATTTCTGCAGTAAACCCAGACTTTTAAGACTTTATGTTTACCCACTGCTGATTTTTTACTCTCTTTCTGGAGTCTGGGAATTTATTTGAAATACTCACACATGATCAGTGGACCCAGCTGAAGACCAATGATCTGTGTGAAGAGCAGCTTCAGAAAGTGTTTGAACATCTTGATAAACTAGAACAGCCCTCCAACAGTAAAATAGTCCAATAATGCTTCCTTTAAACGTATCCACGGCTGAGTGTGGGTCTTAATATGTGTCTCAGCTGGAAATTAAACCATTGGGGTTTGGTGCCTGAGTAAGTGTGGAACTCTGTGTGGGTGTTTGGCTAACAGCGTGAGTCAATGATTCATGAATCTCATGCTTTACACTGCAGCTGTATGTTTCTTTTTTTTTTCCAAAATTGATTTAAAATGGGCTTTTGTAATGTGCCTTTATGCTACTTTTTCATTACTGAATTTGGAATATTCTGTATGCTATTATGTCAGGGCAGAGTCTGACACTGTAATTGACTGAGTTTCCCTTTAGCTAACTTCACACAAAATCTGTGAAACATAACTAACTTTGATCACTTTATTACCTGATAGCAGACATGCCACTAAAAAGACCAAAGTGGAAGTCGCACACATTTTAATCCTACAAAAGTCTCTTGAAGAAAGATACGACAAAGGAGTTTCTGAGCAGCATGTATTTGACACCATATGGAACTCATCTCCGTGTGTGTGTTTGTGACACAAAGAAGATTCATTAAGAATAGAGTTATCAAGGAGATCATGTTATCAGTACTAGAATGTGGGACATTATGCAAAAGTACATCTCTGTAAAACATCTCCTAGAAAGCAAACTGTAAACTCAATGGCTGCTCACAGCATAATATTAAGAGCACCAAATGGATTGCCTGCCTTGTGCATTTACAAATTAAAGTCAATTAAATATAGTCATCCATCCATCCACCAACCAATCTTCTTCCTGTTATCCAACTCAGGGTTGGGCTGGGGCTGGAGTCTGTGCCAGCCATGATAAGGAGAGAGGTGGAGTACAGCCCGGACAGCTTACCAGTCTGCAGCAGGGCTAACACAGAGAGTGTTCAGCTAGTTTTTGCAAGGTTTTACATATATACTACACCCATTTGTGCATAATTTTTTTTTGTCCTTAAAAGCTTTTTCATGTTTATATTTAATTTATGCTTGTTTTGCTTACACCAGTTTATCTCTATTTATATATTTTTGTATAATAATTTCTAAGTGGTTACGCAAGGTTACTGAGTTTGACTCGACTTATCAGGAGTAGCACTCCTAATGTTTTCAAATTTCACTTAGTAAAAGTAAAGGCTTTCTATTCTATTCTATTCTATTCTATTCTATTCTATTCTATGAATTTGGTGATTTTAACTATAAATGGAATAATTAAGGTTGGGGATATTCTCCTGCTTCTTAGGTTAATTAAATTATTTAAAATCCCCTGGAATATCTGAAAAATATATAGTCATAAAGTTGAAAACAAGGATTTTTTTCTTTTAGGCCATGTAAAATTAGTGTTTTCAGAATGGATGGTTTCAGAGAAAAGTTGATGTAATATTTCAGTGAGTGAATAGATGTAAAATTTTAAGGGGTTTTTCACATTAATCACTTTGCAAACCTGAGCTTTGAGGTATAAAAGGTCCAGAGAAAAGCCTCTTAGTTGTACTACAACTTTCTCACAGCATGCAAATTTATGCAAATTAATTCTGTTGTTCTTTCCATGGCAACCACTGGAATATGTGTGTGCTGCATATCTTCTGCAACTGGTCAAACTTCCAAACTATTGGCAGCAATATGTTGCACCTCTATGCTGCACATCCAAGTGAATGATAGTGGCTGAATTGCATTTTATCTGCAGCAGTACTCGTGGCTGTGCTGAGATGTTTCTTTTTTCAGAATTATGGACCGTGCTTAGTGTATAGTCAGCACTTACAGCTGAGTACTTAAAATGAGCAATCAATAATAACTTTCTCTTTTTTCCCTCTTTCATTCTCACTCATGCTCTCTCTTTCCATCACTCTTTTTTTTCTGTCCCGCCCTTAGACACGTCTCCATGGGTGAGGCCCACTGATCCAGAAATTCCTACACACCCCCTCCATCCCTTCCCCCCATCCTCTACTCTCATTTAAATCCTGTCTCCTCCACTTCAGTCACCATGACTTCCACCAGCCAGCTGTTTGGTTTGGCTGAGGTGGGGCTTAGGTGTGACCAGGAGATTGAGAGGAGATATGAGATTGTGCCCTCAGTGGTCTGCTCCATGTGCTGCCTCTTCGGAATCATCTACTGCTTCTTTGGTAAGTGATTATCTAAAAAAAAAAGAAATGAACCAACATTTTACCCAATACACTAGTATGTGTTTCTGGAGAAAAATGAAAATTTTAATAGCAATATGTATGTTAAATATGAAGCACCTTAAAAAGCCAGTTAAATTATTTTATGGGAAAAAAGAGAGGCAGCAGGGTAACTGAAAGTAAAATCCATCACACCGACACACAAATAGCCGGACATGTCAAAGGAAACCTTCAATATTATCAAGACAGAATGCTTGTAAAATGTATCCAACATAAATATATGACTTTTTAAAATCTATTAAGCAATAATTTTAAGTTACCTAAAAGCAGCTCTCTTATATAAAGACTAGACCCCCTCTGTGTGGCCATCTGCCAGCAGCAGTAACAACAATGGAAACACTGGCAGTCAATTTATTTTTATGTACAAACGCTGATTGAAAAATTGCTAAAGCATGTTGCCAAAACCCCATGAAATCCCTACTCATCATTTTTAGTTCATTCTGCTCTGCTGGTTTATGTATGTATGTCTATGTATTATTGATTTAAGGGCACTACAGTGTAGTTTTCCTGTTTCTGGCTCTGTGAGTCAATATTGAGCTCTTACACTGCAGCCCAGACTACTGTGACTTTGGTGGGTGTGTGTGTTCACTTTACTTTAGTGAACAAATTGCACTAGAACATGGTGAACACATAGTGTGGAATTGCAAGCTTAGGCAAAATCCAACCCTTAAAGTGTTCACCATCAGACATACTGACCATTACGTCATTCCGCTTTTTATTCTAAGACATGCTTTTCTTTCTTTTAAGTAAAAGTTTCAGCCATACAGTTTAGTGCAAAGTTCTGCAATTAATATAAAAATACCGTGCCAAAAAGGCAGCAGACCTCCTGTTGCTTTCGTTTTTATCTCCTCTGCGTCTTCAAGTGCCTGGACTCATACTGTATGCACAGGTTCATTCATTAAAAACCGAAGTCCTTACTGGAGACTTAGTTCCGTGCCCAAAGAGAGAGAGAGTGCATTTTACTGCGTGATAAGTGAGGGGTCACTCTAATTAGTTTGGATGCAAAGTCATTACAGCAATGTGTAATCAATAAATAATCAGAGTAAAGCGATCTTCGTGTTTTCTTTTTTAAAGGAATGATTAATGTGAGAAATATTCACTTGCAGCTATTTTCTCATTTAAGTGCCGGAAATCTTCATCTTTTTGCCTTTCTGCAAGTTAATGATGCTTTGGCAAGGCCTGTAGGAATGAATGCACATAAGATCAAATGCACAGACTACGTACTTGTATTGTTTTTTCACTTTACAGAATTAGAAATGCCTGAAAAGACACATTTTTCTTATTTATTTGCTGGTGCTGTGATATGGTATTCATCAGCCATGATGATTTGTTGCTAATATAGGAGAGATTTTACTTGCTCTTTTGGGTACAGTGTTGATTTCCAAATGAAAAACACCAGACATATAAGAGAGTTATTCCACAGAGTCACGGATATGTTTTTAAGCCTTAACCTGAAATGTTTCACTGCCAGTCAAACAAAGAATTTGTGCAACATTGATGTATTCTCTAGTATAGAATCCTTGAAAGGTTTTTGGTTTTCTTTTCTTTTAGTAGTGCTATAATCTGGCATGGTCAATATCCAATCAAAGAAAATATGTGAAATTGGGCCAGATGTAAAAATGGTGTCTTAATGAGCCAGCACAAAATCCTCTTCTGAAAAAAAAATAAAAAATAAATAGTACTGTCGGTATTTACAAAAGTTGTGTGGTGTCAATTTTGCAACTAAAAAAAGCGTATGAACATTTTTTTTTTTTTTTTTTTTTTTTGCAGCTGGCCTAATTGCATATGTACTTTTAAGAGTTTTCTTTGTTAACCTGAATAATTTGGAGCAAATTATACAGACATTGTTTACTGAAGTTTTCAGCACACAACCTTTAATAAATCATGTGAATTAAACAATATTTGATGCTTTAAAAAGCACACCTTACTATGCCATTGATGTGTATACAATAGTGGCCATTAGCGTGGTAATGAGTTTTGAAATATCTTTGTCTTATAATTCTTGATCTGTTTCTTAATATTTATTTTCCCAGGGTTTTGGTTCTTCTTTAGCTTTGTTCATGAGTTCTGTTATTATTATTACCTTCCTGCCTCCCTTGAGTTTCTGTCTCCGTCTCTGTGTTTCGTCCTGTTCATGTTCCTCTAGTGTAGATATTCCCTTCCTCATGTCTGCCTTCACTGTATTGTGTTAAGTTTGTATCATGTGATTTGTATTCAGTTTTGCTTCCCTTTGTCTTGTTAGTGTGTTTCAGTTGACCTGTTCTCCCTGGCTGTTTCCACTCTCCCCTCATTACCTCTTGTGTATGTATTGTCTGTGTCTTCCTGAGTTCTTTGTTGTGTCATCATCAATGGCTCCCCTTATTGCTGTGTGTCTCCCTGCCCTGTGTCCTCCCTCTACTCTGCCCTTTAGCTCTTGCCCAGCAGACGTTTTGGGTTTTGGGTTCCTGTGAATGATCAGTATTAAAGCTGGATTCTAAATTCATTTCTTGTCTCTAGAGTCCTGCATTTGGGTCCTGTTTTTCTGGCCACACAGTCTAAACTTCACATAAATAAAGTTTTGCATTCTTCCGAGATCCTACAGGTCAGCTATAGGCAGTCCTGTAGGATCTTAAGCAGAGAAGGCAGCCCTTCTCTGGATTAATCCTGCACTCAGTCTGAGCTGTCAGGTTATGCAGAGGTGCTTCTCCAACCTCTAAGAGCCCCAGAACAACCTATATGCTGTTTTTCAGATGAATATTGATGCATGTTGAAGCTCTGAGAAGGCTTGTTGCATCCAAATACTCAAGGAGCAATTGACTAAAGCACAGACAGCATTAAAATTCACTGTATATGTACCAGTAACACACTAGTATTACTTTATTTAAAGAAAGTTGACAGCATACACCTACACCACAGAACTTTTGGTTGGTTTAAAAAAGAAAAAGGTATAGCACACTGTTCTTCAAAGATATTGCAAAAGCAGAGTAATCGGAATATGCAGAATGAATTTGGTGCTGGTGCAAATACAATTATTAAAAACTCATTTTACGCCATCACAGTTTGGATGGTAGTTCAGCCTGGTGTGATGAAGTAGGCATTTGCTTTTTTCCGACAAGTAGTGAAGAAATTCAGAGCAGTGCAATGTTTTCAGAGCACTTTTTTGGTCTAAATGCGACTTAAATAGGCAAATTGCTTTTCTAATAACCCTAAGCTGAACCACTAACTATAACTACAATGCCTTACTGGCTACATGGTTGCATAGTTAAATACAAAAAAGAAAAGATTTAAAAAAAAAAAAGAATTGAAAAATGAAAATTTTCAATAAATGCTACTGTTGACCACTTAAACTTAAAAACCTGTTGACAAAGTTGATCACAAGATGCATAGTGACCCTTCTTTCATAATTTTACAGTATAAAGTGATGTTTGAAAGTCTAGTCCTTGTACCTGACCTTTTTTTTCTCAAGCCACTTAACACTGATCTATGAATCATTCAAACATGAAAAGGCGCCTAACTCAATGGATGAACTAGCGTTGTGTCTATACATAAGACAACTTAGCAAAGAACCGAAAGTTAAATCATATCTTTGTGCACTTTGTTTTCAGCAGCTTGTCATAAAAAACATATACTTTGTTCCCATTTCTTTTGAATCTAGTTGAATCTGTGAAAAATGCCAAAGATAACAGTTTAACACACATAAAATCATATTTTTGAACTAACAAGGCGATTACAAAGCTCTGTCAGCTGAAAAATTGACATATCTCGACATGGTGTGCAGTGTGTCCTTAAAAGAAACTGGAGAAAATGGACAACTGGAGGATGAAAGAAGAAATGTCAGGCCTTAAAAAAAACAGAAGCTATCTACAGCAGATGAACAATATCTGAAAAGCCTCCTCAGCCACCCTTTCTCTGTGGTCAGAAATGGTCTTAGTGGAAAGGTGGCTGTCAGGAACCCATTCTTAAGGCAGGGAAACGAGGAGAAAAGCCTGAGGTCTGGCAAATTACACACTAACTGGGCTGAAAATCAGTAGCAACAGGTCTTATGGAGTGATGAATCCAAATTTTTGCTTTAAATCACTGTCAATATGTTCAGGAGAGAGGTACAACAATGAGTGTCTACAGCAATCTGTAAAACACAGTGGAGGCCCTGTCGTGGTTTGAGGCTGCATTTCAGCCAGTGGTGTTGGAGATCTTGTCAAAACTGATGAAATTATAAAGGCAGAAAAGTACCATCAGATTATATTCTACCATGCAGTACCATCTAGAAAGCATCTGATTGGCAATGGCTTCATTTTTCAGCATGACAATGATCCCCAAAACACTGCTAATGGAAAATGTAAAAACATACCTGGTTAGAAAAGCACACAATGGAACGCTATCAGTCACCTGGACCTCAACATTATTGAAGCAGTGTGGGATCATCTTGACAGAGAATGGAACAAAAAGCAGCCAACAGCTAAAGAGGAGTTCTGAATGTCCTCTAAGAAGCCTGGAAAACTATTCCTGAAGACTACTTTAATTACAAGAATGCTTTTCTAAGAGAGTTTAGTGTTGAAGAATAAAGGTGGTCATACCAAATATTGACTTTCAAGCTTGTTAGAGTTGTACAAACTCTGTTTTTGTGATTTAAGGTGTCATCAAAAATTATTTCTTGCATGCTGCCAAAAAAATCAACAGCCAGAAATGAAACAAGACATCAAATACAGAATGGTGTAATTTTACTTCAAATACTCATGCTCCTCAGTCCTAGGGTGTCTGTTATTCTCTCTGTTTGACATCATGCATTGTCACTCTCAGTGCTATAATCACTCTTCTGCAAATGAGACGCAGAGCATATTGTTGATGTTTCTCAGAAACCCCACAGTCACATTTGAACAATATGAGGAAGACTGTTATCAGCAGGAAAATTGATTCTCCCTGCTGATAAAGCCCTCCTGCCACTGCAGAATTTGGTTTTCCTCCAACGTCTTAGGAAGACAGGGTTAGCTGTCATTTGATTGAGTCAGAATTACAAAGTTGCAGCAGAAATGATGAGTGATGTTATTGGAACAAGATGGATGAAGCAGAGAAAAAGGTAGAAAGACATGAGCTGAACAGATGGGATGGTTTGATGGTTAGAGAAAAAGTAGGGAGAGCAAAGAGGAGCGATGAAGGGAGTGGGAGGGATGGGCAGAGGAGTGGAGCTACTGAGCATTTGGAGAGATAGAAGGCTGATGAAAAGATGGCAGAAGTAAAGGAAATGCATAATATTTCATAATTCATTTGCTGATTTATGGAGACCATCAAATATGAAAGAATATTGTTGGGGATTTGTGACAGCTGCTGACCAAACACATTTTCTGCTGGCTGTAGATGTTATGGAAATGCTTGAATTACTCCATGTCTGACTTGTACTCCTTCAGGCATTCTGTTACAGAAGAAGTGCAAACAGCTGTGATGAATACAGTGGCTTTCACTGCACACAGCAGCTGAAAGGTATCTAGGAAAACACACACGGCAGAGTGGAAGGAATAAAGAAAGCTATAAGAAGTGTGTCAAATAAATGAGGTATGGTCACAAGGGGGGGGGGGCATGGATGGTGGTTTGGATGAGGAGAGGTGCATTGTTTGGCTCAGCTGTGCAATGCCTGATTACACAAAGATAACAATCTGATGTTGGGCCCCCTCGAGACAGAGCCCAGTCAGAGAGACAGAGCTACTGAGACGATATAAAGTGGGACGCAAACATTAATAAACATAGAAGCAAAGACCAAGGAGATTTAAACTATTGATAAGATGAGCCTTTAATCTTTTGGAGTCTTTTTTACCAGTTTTCATTGAATTAAAACACTTTAGGATAAAAAGAAAGCCAAAAAGGACAAGAGGGACCATATGGGAAAAGGTGAAAAAAAATGAAAACCAGGAGAGCAGCTGTTCTTTCCAGCAAGCCTGCTGACTAATGAATGTGGATGACCTTTTGTAATATGATGATTATCATAATTTAAAGCGATTCCATAAATGTTTATAGAGCGAGTTTATCTGTTCTTGACATTCTGCAATAAGGAAATGCCTCTCTCTTTCTTTCCCACCTTAGCCTGGTTGCTGTTTATTTTATTTTTTGTTCATTAAGCTTTCCTCCTGGAATATTTTATCTTTTTCAATGAAATATGATAAGATCCTTTTAATTTCAAGAGCCATTTGCAAAACCGCAACGTGCAGTTAATCATCAGGCTGAACAGAGAAAACAGTGCAGTGTAATTACAGAAGCAAAGCAAAATGTTAAATGAGAGAGCAAATACCTGTGCCAGTTACTGATGATACACACTAATGGTTTCCACTGTTCATTTAAAAATGATTCTCTTTTTGGGGTTCTGCAATCATGGAATCCCTTCTGCAGATCTTACTAAATTGATTTTTGTTTAAATATTCCACATGCTTTTTATTCTTCTTAAGGAAATGTGTCTAAGAATGAAGACAAATAACACACGAATCTAAGTTCTTGCACAAGTAAAGAGGAATCATACGGAACCCCGCAGGGGACATGGGGAAAAAAAAAAAAAAAGAGGCACTTTTGCGAGATCTCGCAAAACTTTTGCGATATCCCGAGTTACTTTTGCCAGATCTCGCAGTGCCTCTTTTTTTTTTTTTCTCCCATGTTTTTTTTTCCCCATGTCCCCTGCAGGGGTTCCGTAGAATCAAGATTTGGAAACCAAAAAGTTTCCTTTAAAGGGTTTTCATACATCCGTAAAGGACACTATGCTTTATTAACAGCAATGTAACCACTGTTTATATAGTGTCTATGTAGTTTTTGCATTGGATGATGGTGCTCATGTATTAAGCTAATCTCTTTTAAAGCAAAATTTTACGATCCATAGAAGTGAATCAAAAGGTTTTGCGACTCAACCTATAAAATAAAATAAAATAAAATAGCTGGTTTAAATTTAGTTAGCTCCTTCAAGATGGTCTCCTTGTGCACCTCTGGACCTCTTCTGATGCTGTTTTTAGATTGATCACACTTGTGCGTCTCTGCTATGCACTAGACATGCTCCACCATGTCAGAACTGAGAGCCCTGGAGTTGAACTGTACCATTGCTCTTTTGTGTTCCATCTTGTCATTTTGCTGTATTTAATTTGAATTTACTAGATATTTCTGCCCCCCCCCCCCCAAGCATATGTGTACTTTGTATGCATTTGTATGCTTATGATATCTTCACAGTGGTTTGTTTTCCATCTGTCCTCCAGGCTATCGATGCTTCAAGGCGGTGTTGTTTCTAACAGGCCTAATGTTTGGCTCTGTGGTCATCTTCATGCTCTGCTACAAGGAGAGGGTGATGGACACTCAGCTGAGTGTAGAGGCGTCCGTGGGCATTGGCCTGGGCATCGGGACCCTGTGTGGTCTGGTGACTATGCTGGTTCGCAGTGTGGGACTGTTTATGGTGGGCCTGCTGCTGGGCCTGCTGGTTGGAGTTGCATCACTGGTGGTAATTTGTTCATTTTTGAGAATTACGTGTATGTCCATGTGAAAGCGAAGTTATTTAACTATACATACAATTGCTATGTCAGTGTTTATTCATATTGTATGACTACACCAAGGACCAGAAAGTAGTTTGTGTGTTTTCATTGTCTATAGACTAATGGTTTATAAATCCATGTTATTACTACGGTGGCATCTTAGTGTACTAAATGCATGTATAATTTGTCTAAAGGCTTTCACATGACTCTGCCAACAAACCCATCACACATGTCTAGATATTTTCCCAGAACAACCCACACAAAAATGTAGTGGGTTACTTTTCCCATGATTTACCTCTCCAATAAGTTTCATGAACCTCATAGTTTTAGTGTAATCCCAATAATATTAAGAAAGCAATTTGCAGCACCAAAATGTAGAGGACTAAATCTTTTTCCATACTCCACTTCTCCAATACGTTTTGAGGAAATTTTCCTTGTTTTCTTAATTCTAATGAGAAATCAACATACAGTTAAATAAATGTTTGAGGTTGTTTATTTAAACCACTTTCCATAAACTTGACCTTGAAATATATACAGGGGATTTTGCTGAAATGCCATTTGAGTGTGAGAAATAATTAATTGATCCCCTGCGGAATTTGTAAGTTTGCACACTTACAAACAAAGTAGTTTCATTTTAATGGAGAGAGACAAAATATCAACCAAAAATCCAGAAAAAACACATTAAATAAACGTTATAGATCGATTTGCATGTCACTGAGGGAAATAAGTATTTGATCCCCAAGCAAAACATGACTTAGTACTTGGTGGAAAAACCCTTGTTGGCAAGCACAGCAGTAAGATGTTTCTTGTCACCAGGCTTGCACACAGGGATTTTGGCTCTTTAGAGAAACTCGCTAAATCCTTTTGGTTTCTTGGCTGCTGCTTACCAACTCAAAGCTTCTGCTCCCTTCACAGATTTTCTATAGGATTGAGGTTTGGAGACTGGCTAGACCACTCCATGACTTTAATGTGCTTCTTCTTGTCATGCTGGCAAACTTAAGTCCAGTCTGCGCCAGTACTTTCTTGAGCAGCCTTATGGGTGCTGCCAGATTTCACTCCATTATGGTGTAGTGTGTTACAATGCTGTTCTTGGTGACTGTAGTCTCAACTGCCTTCAGATCATTAACAAGATCCTCCCGTGTGGTTTTTTTCATGATCATCTTCACCCCATGAGGCAAAATCTTACATGGAGCTCCAAACCGAGGGCCGTTGATGGCCATTTTATATTTCTTCCATTTCGGAATAATCACAACAACAGTTGTCACCTTCTCACCAAGCTTCTTGCTGATGGTCTTGTTGCCCATTCCAACCACCTCTGCAGTTTTGTCCCTGATGTCCTTTGTCAGCTCTTGGTCTTGCCCATGGTGGTGGAAAACGTAGAATGGAAGAAACTGATTCTGTGGACAGGTGTGCTTTGCACACATAATGAATTGATTGATTGATTGATTGGTTGATTGGTTGATTGATTGGTTGATTGATTGATTGATTGATTGATTGTAATCTGTGTGATGCATGGGCACGGAGCCAATCTGTGGGAGCCATAATTCTGGTTGGGTTATAGGGGATCAAATACTTTACTCAGTGACATGCAAATGAATTTGTTTTTTATGTAATGGGTTTTTTTCTGAATTTTTGGTTAATAGTTTGCCTTTCTCCATTAAAATTAAACTATCATAAAAATTAGGAGCTGTTCATTTCTTTGTAAGTGAGCAAACTTACAAATTCAGCAGGGGGTCAAAATAATGATTTCCACCACCGTATATTATGATCCCAAATGAATTCACACACAAAATAACACTTTCCTTTTCTCTCTCAGGTCATGGAGGAGTTCTACCATCCCAGAACAGTGTGGGTTCCTCTGGGTATTCTTTTGGGTTCCGGGACACTATTTGCTGTCCTCACACTACAGTGGCAGCGCTGCTTTGTTACCCTCTCCACTGCCACATTTGGCTCTGCCATCATAACTGTCACCGTGGATTATTTTATAGAGCTGTTTGCCTTGGTACACTACGTTTACGAGAGACTCAGGGTAAGCACGTCTCCTTATGTTTCCATGCGTATTTGTGAGGTGCCAGTCATCTTGAGGCATTTTTTTTTGTGTGTGAATGATGAAGTCATAGAAAGACTGACATTTAAACTGCCAGATAAAACGTCAGACACTGAGCATTTTATAGAGCGGTCATCACCTGTGATTTTAAACATTTGACCGAGGTGGACTGGCTGAAAAACTTTACCAAGAGCTTAAGGCATGCCTGAAGGTGGTAAATAAGAGAAATCAATATGTCACATTAGATGTGAGCATGGAGATTTATGTATAATGAACTTATTAGGATCAGGTTAAGAAAGGCTGAGTTCAGGATGGGTAATATGGATGCAGTCTTCTGTTGTGGAATATGTAAATCTGTGTTGTCACAGTGTGCAAATACATTATTGTGGTTATGCATGCAATGCAGAACTGCCAAATAGCCCTGCAGGCACTGATGTACTGTCACTGAAATATTTAAAACATATTTTGATGAAGGCTATATTCTTTACCTTGGTAGAAAGAGTACTACAAATACTTTTCTTCAAATGTAGACTGTCCATAAAGGCCTTGCCAAGTCAAATATATTTACAGAGCATATATCAGAAAATTGCCTCAGCTGGCTCAAAGATCTGCACCGAATAGCATACCCTCAGTGCTCAGACACTTTACTTGGGAAGACAAGGCTTACAGAAAAATAGAAATTAAAAATGGGGGAGAAATGACGAACAGAAATGTTTAATTGATCAGCAGTAAAGTATATAACTGACACTGGAACTGTAATTTTTGCAGGTGGCTCCAAAGAAGCCAGTGTGCTGGTTTACTTGGGTTATCTTGGGGGTGTGGCCTGTCCTGGCACTCCTCGGAGTGCTGATTCAGTGGAAAGTCACTGCAGAGGGATTTTCTCACACAGAGGGTGAGTGCTATTGCTCTACACACAGCCAGACTCACTGGAGCAGGCTGACAACCTTACTTAATGTTCATGTTTGTGGGTTTTTGCATCTTGCCAGAAGTAAATGTTTGGCCAATTTCTGTTTGTTATTCAATTTGGGGTGCTCAAAGCTTTGAGGGTGTTGGTGAAAGAGCAGAATTTGTAAGCGACTAGTACAGTTCCCATTGTCGCAGGCATGTTGCCACCAGCAAAGGTAGATGTCACAGACAGTGGTTTAGTTCTGGTGTGTTTGAGCTGTGTAAGCATTTCAGTCTTGTCTTAGTCAACTTTAGCTTGGTCAAGAGATTTATTTTGAAACTTCTAAAAGGTTATAACCTTTCAGAGGTTATGAGATATTCTAAACCTGTTCTAAACATAATGATGTATGTAGATTCACAGCATCAGAGATCATTATAACACGTAAGATAAATGCAGAGTATTCCTCTCATGCAGAGTATTCCCCGAGAGATATGAGTATACAGAAATCAGCGTCTCTCTGCAGGTGATGAGAAATTTGCCAGTATCAAGTTCTTGGAGGAGGGGGTGGTGGAAGTCTCAGTCTCTCTACATGCAATGTCTGGAGCTGTCCACAGATATAAGAGTTTTAAAACACTTAGTTCCCCTCTACCGAAAACTAGACATACTGTAGTATGATCAGACAACATGATGACAGCAGTGTGCATTGTACACACAGTAGGGCTGTTTGAAATAGCCAGGAGCCTCCTGCTGCGGTCTCAGAAACTCACACTGTTCATCAGAGTGGGTTGCATCATGGAAGTACAGATCCATGCAGCAGACTTGATGTCTCTCCCACAATAAAGGGAAACTGAGTTCTGACTTTGTGTAGATGTTTTTGGATAAATTTGAGAAGGCAGAAGCGGGTCTGTTCACCTCCTGCAGAAAGAGCTCTCTGGATCTCAGTGAACATATAAGACAACCCTTCAGTGGGCATAGATTCCGTCTCTCACTGAGCATGACTCAGAGCTCCCCTTTACCCAGTTCCTCTGATTTCTTTCTTCCTAGCGCAGTCACACGGAGAATACACAAGCTCATCATAGTTCCCAACCATGGGAGCCATGGCAGCCCTCTTGCACTGTCACAACTGGACAGTGCAATTATCCATCAGTGGTGGTGGGCCTGAATGGGAATGCCTGGGAGGAGGTCTGCTTCCCTATGCGCTACCCGAGGGGCAGGCACTCCTTCTGCTACCTGCTACAAAGGCAAATGATCTGCTTTGCATGAAGAGAATCTCAGACCTCATGCTGACCTATCTCCAGATGCTGATAAATAAGAAACTAGCTCCATCTATTAACTTTAAAGATGCTGCCATTTTATCTTGTGAGAAATCATTAGGGAGAGATCAGTTTTTCCGCATCATTTGGTTAAGTGCTTTCTGATGGGCTTCAGACAACTGAGATCTGTTGCGCGCTCTTTGGCACCTCAGTGGGATTTACCACTGGCTCTGTGTGCTCTGGGGAAACCTCCTGCTTGAGCTGATAACTGAAATCTCTCTCAAGATGCAGCCTCAACAGCACTCTTCAGGGCTGACTTTGGTGAACAGTGAGTGACTTATGTGCATCATCAGTCTCACCATCTTATCATTGGAGAAGATGGAAGTGCAGTTGTTGTAGTGCCAGGTTCCTGTTTGACACCTTCTTAGGTCAAGGGTTATGTTTTTTTTCCCCCTACCTCAAAGCAGTGCAGCAGAAGCAGCATCTCCCTGACTCTGTTACATTATATTTAGCACATGGATAACATCAGACAGACACAAGAATTGTATGTCCTCCACAGAGGACTCTCACAGGGTATGACCCTGTCAAAACAGCTTCTGTCTCACTGCGTGTGCAGTGCGTTAACACACATGCCCACATCGTAGCAGAAGCAGAGTCTATACACCGAGCTTGTGCTCACACCACAAGGAATAGCAGTCCAGAGGAATAGCAGTGGCATACATCTGTGTATTAGTAACTTGGGTTTCTTCGTGCCTCATTCATTTGTGTCTGCACACAATATTTGAGTCCCCCCGTGATTCAGCCGGTTTTAAGTGTGCCAGAAATCCATGACGTGCGGTCAGATCTGGCAAATTAATGCACGTGGGATGTTCGTCTAATCCCATCATGGATTAGTGAGCCTCGTGGCGTGTAGCGTCATACTGTCCTGCTGTGACACTTGTGTTGTGTGAAAGGAATTAAAATTTGAAGTGCAAATTTTAAGAAAATTCTCAGAAACCTGGCGGAAAGAAAATACTACCTTCCATCCACTGGGGTACACTTTCAAAGAAGAGCTCAAAATGATGCCATAAATAGAACAGCACCAGTCAAACACTGGAAAACAATGAAGAGAACCAGATGAGAAAGTGGCAGCCATATTTGTTTTGTATGATCTTCATATAACTCCACGAAGATGCAATGTTAAAGTACAATTTTCAGTACTTTGCATATACAGTGTATCACAAAAGTGAGTACACCCCTCACATTTCTGCAAAGATTTAAGTATATCTTTTCATGGGACAACACTGAGAAAATGGCACTTTGACACAATGAAAAGTAGTCTGTGTGCAGCTTATATACTGTACATTTCATTGAGGGACACATGAACTCCAAT
>JAVDPK010000696.1:130320-146017 GCA_034780415.1 Cichlasoma orientale
CACATCTGCGTGTTTCCTGCGCCTGAGCACCTTTAACCTAACGGCGACCCACTCACAGAGACTCTCTTATACACATAAATTACACAAGTACAGTTCATTGTTTAAAATCAATGTGTTAGGTGTCATCAGTTATGCTAACTGCCACCCCTCATTTCTTCATATTTTGTTAGGTAGCCTTTTAGTACATTGGAAGTGTGTTTGGGATCATTGTCAAGTTGTAAAATTAAGACGTTGCCAATCAGATGCTTTCCAGATGGTACTCCATGGTGGATCAAAAACTGACGTTATTGTGTTCAGATCAGCAACACCACTGACTGAAATGCCCTCAAAGCATGACAGAGCATCCTTAGGTCACCCAGGATCTTCGGATTCACACCATAGATGCATACTGTCCCGTCAAACTTCAGACTTTTCTATAACAACACTTTCACCCCCGCCATTATGAATCCAAAAACAGCCGAGCATTGGCACACTCTTGTTCAGCTAATAGATCTTTGGTAATCACCTTGTTGGTGCAAAAATACCATTCTATGCCTGTCAAACAGTGCTGTCGTTGACGTTTTTCATCGATTCAACAAAAGAAATGAAAACAAATTATGTGTATTGTGGCAGGCTGCTAGTAACAAAGTGCCTAAAGGTACAATTTAAAATTGGTTCTTTGCTAAAATGTCTATTTTGTGTAGACACAACAGTGGTTCATCCCTTGAGTTAACTGCCTTTTTTTAATATATTTATATATTTGAATAATTCATTCATTTCAGAAACTACAAGAAAGCTTCCTAAAATATGAAGATGAGAGGGGTGGCTCAAATACTATATTTGTTTATGTAAATTGAAAAAATATTTTTTTAAATGCCCAGATATCAGCCTCAAAATCCAGCGTCCTTTTTATTCTGCAGGCACTGGCTGTGATCAAGAGCGACTAAATAGTCAGAAACACAAGTGATGGCGGGAAAAAACAAAGCATCTGGATCTCCAGTTAAGTTCATTGTTATGTGTTCTGACAGTATAGCTTTCAGGCTACATTTGCAGCTTCATAACAAACTCCACTGACAGTGCAGCAGTTACGTAACAGCAAATACAACTGCAAAACTCATCAGGATATAAGGAGTGCAACAATGCTTCAAGCTTTTTGCTTCCCGGTAAAAAAAAAAGGGAAACGCACTTTACCATATTTTTTCTTTATTGTGTGCTTTCACCAGCTGATAGAGGAGAGCTCACGGAAGTGAGACAACTTTATTTAGAGGGAAAAGATCACAGGAGCAGTTTGCCCTTTCTGTTGATTCAGTGATGAGAACAAACCGTCACGGCTCCACTAATTACTGGAGGAGCAGTCACATACTTTCCTTCTGTGCTTCTTTATATTATTCAGCATAATTATCTCTTTCTAGATCTTCCTTGTGTCTCTTTCTGTGTCTCAGAATAACCTTTTCATTTCATTTGTCCTCTATTTTTCTTTTCTCCCTGTCTCCCTGTCCCTGTTCCTTCTTGCAGGCTCATTTATTGTTTCTGTGTTTCTTTTCTCTCTCCTCCACCCCCACATTATTTTTATCTCTGATGACATTTTCAGTCCAATGGCTTTAGAAACAAACTGTGGAGACTGTAATTCTTGTTGCTCTGCTAATCTGCTTTCTGCTGGAAACAAAGAATGACCAGGGATCGCTCATTAATGTGCCATTGTTCAGTTTTTCCTGCACCAAGATCAGACTGGTTACTGATAAATTCAAGAGAGCCACAACTCTCGCTTTCTGTATAGGAGAAAATTAAATGTTGACAGAAGAGTGTTACGCTTGGCTGGGAAAGCTAGTATCTTTTCGAAAGCTAACACAGGCCACAGCAGTTGATGCATACATTAGGTAGAGAAAGTTCACAAAGGAACCAATTTAAATGCATGCACGCTCTCCGAGGAACGCTAAAGACTAGAGAAATGGAAATTAAAGATGTTCTTTAGTCACACAATTTGAATAAACTCTTTGACTTGCATATGAAAATCTTTATTTGAGTGAAGGAGGATACCATGGTTACTCATACACAAACCATCAGACACCCAGCACATGCTGCAGAGCTCAAAGTTCAAACACCACTGAGTTCCCTTTTCAGTAGATGTTTCTCTTTCTGGCATTTTTCAAATCTAAGACCAACATCTCACTTTCCTTGAATCAGTTACACAGATAGACTATCTTATTCAATCTATGCATATACATAAAAATCCTGGAATATGTGCAGTTAAATTTGCCACAATATGACTGGAGTGCTTCAGTCAAACTGATCTGTCTTTCACCTTCCAGACTTTTCCGTACGGTCTAATACAGCAGTACAACCTTTAATTTGAAACACTACCCTTACCACTAAATTGTTTTTGCAGACAAGATAGATGCAAGATGTAAGAAATTCACAAATAAAGAAAAACATCCCGGAATGCAGTCATTTAAAACCAGGCTAAAGGCGTTGTGCCTCTACACTGCATCTATCATGTGATGCTTAGAGTAATTTATATTTGACTGTATGGTGGTTAATTTTCACTTCTATGACTGGTTACATAAAATGGTGAGCATTTTGTATCTAAAAATAGGCTCAGCTTATAAATTGTCGTAGCACTAGTAGGAAAATTTTTCATTGTTGGTACAATTTTCTTTTCTTTAAGTAATGATTGATCTTCTTCTTTACATGATGTCTTGCTGGTGCTGTGTTGACTCACTGACAACCTGTGGAAGAAAAAAAGGAGATGATGAAATTGATATGAATGGGAAAGAATCCATATTCACTGCGTGCAATGTCTCCATAAACTGTGTGAGCAAATATCCATTCTGCTGTGATAGTCTGATACCGAACCTCTACTTAAGTTTACCATTCAGTGCAGGTGTTAAGCTTAAAGTGAAGGAGCGTGCGGGGACCAGCTGTAGTGCTGACAGTGAAGCTGCTTGTTCAAGGAAACCAGTGCTGTAACTTTCATTAAAGTGTCTACATCCGGATTGACTCAAACTACAAGATTTCGGGGGTAACTAAGAGAATAGAAGCAGGATTTTGCTAGAATGCTGCCACACAGACTTGTGTGTACAAACATTTATGAAGATGTAATGTTGAGAATAAATCTGGTAGCTTGTTTCAACCCGCTGATGTGAGCAGATAATTAAAATGTAGGTTGGACACTGAAACCACACTTACACATTGGGCATTAGCACTCTGGCTCACAGAATATTTTATCTGGATGAGGATATAATAAATCAGAATGTTTTTTTGTTATAATTTACTAGTGTTTTTTTACAGATAGTTTGGGTCATTTTTGTACATGAAAGTGTATATCTGTGTGCGTAGGAGAGAGTGTGTTTGTACGTGTGAGCTCAAACCTCTCCATCGCGGGTCTCAATGGTCTTGATGAGCACAGTCTTCTTGGAGTGAACCTCTGACGCGCGCTGATGCTGGGACTCAGGACTGGTCTCTGTAAGGACACATTCACACATGCGCCTCTTTTATAAACTAGACTAAGCCTTTCTGCAGTTACACTAAGATGATTTGGTCACTGATATTAGTTAAGTATTGCACTTAACTGTTTAACAAGCTTTGAATAATTTGAACATGGCTTTCCCATTAATGGAACATCCACAAAACAGTCCTGTGTTAATTTAAGCTGCCACAAAGTGCACCAATGGGAGTTACTGACAGAGGCTAATTGCACTTTTGAACTGTTAACCCATTAAATGAACAGGCTAAGTCGTATGATTATTAATGATTGTTAATTCTTGCCTCCTCTAACCACAGAGCCATGAAGGTTTTAGTCACATATCCCCACTCAGTGGTCAAAATGTGTCACTGCACATACACTGTATGTAACACCCCCAAAATAGCAGGTACCATATACAGTCACAGGCTATAATTAGACCTTTTATCCCCCTTATTGACTCATCTGGAACGCGAAATAGATTTTAACAGTATTTATGTGTGAAAGGACCCTACCTCTGAATCCAATGGAAGAAAAGGTAGATGGAACAGGTATGGTGGTAGTGATCCTACAGAAAGAAGTGCATAACAAGTCAGTAATAAGGAGGATACAGAAAAATGTAAATAAAAAGTTTGTTAGTTAGTTTTAGGAAAGACCATTTGGTACTAATATCGCCCTCTTCAACACAAACGCACCTGCTCTCCTCTCCCTCCAGCAGCTTGCGGTAGGTGGCAATTTCAATATCAAGGGCCATCTTCACATTAAGGAGGTCCTGGTACTCCCTCAGGTGGCGGGCCATATCATCCTTGAAATTAACGTATAAAAAGTGTTCAAAAATAAACTTCTCACCAGACCCAAAATCCTGCTACTTCTATTATCTAGCGTAAAATGTAAAATATCAGCATGAAATATCTAAGCGCATTACTTTCATCTTAGCGATATCTTCTTCAAGCCGTGCAATGGTATCTTGGTAACCAGTGGCTTCACGGCCCATGCGATCCTCCATGTCTCTCATCTGGCGCAGCAGAGACTCATTCTACAAAGAAACAGAGATATGAAGTTTGTGGAAAGAAGGGACAAGAAGAATAAGAGTGATAGAAAAAGGGAGTTTATGGCTGTGTGTCCTTTCAGAAAATAGGGTTCAAGAAAATGTAAAAATGGCATTGACCAGATAAAGGAAATGCAAAATAATAAACAACAAATAAAGTGAGAAAAGGTGCTGCAAATACTCACAGTGCCCTTCAGTGAGTCAATCTCGCAGGTGTAGGACTGGATCTGGTGCCTGTACTCCATGGTCTCCTGCTTGGCCTGACGCAGTGCATCAGTGTTTTTGTTCACCGCCTGGTTCAGATCAGACACCTGAAGAAGGAGGACGGGAGGATTAACAGTGCAACAGCTAAGGAATACTGTCTCTGTGTGCATGCCCCCCACTCTACCTTAGATTTGTACCACTCTTCAGCCTCTGCAATGTTTTTGGCGGCAATGGCTTCGTACTGCATGCGGATATCCCTCAGAGCAGCAGTCAGGTCAGGTTTAGACATATCCATCTGGATCTGCACCTGAGTGTCCTGAATCTGGCTCTGCAGCTCACGGATTTCCTGCAAGGTGTCCAGAGACAGGCAAAATCCACTTTAAACACAAAGGAATGAATTAATGGCAAATTAATCGAATCAAGTTAGTAACAAAGATTTTATAACTAGGTGTACTACACTAATGTTAGAGCAGGCAATGCTATATGAAGGACATTTACATACAGAAAAAAACTAAAATGTCAAATTCCAAATTCCTCCAGTTGTCGACTGATGCAATATGTTAGCAACAGGCTATTTTTTTTTAAAGTAGCAAGCTTGGATTGCACTCAGTTGTTGTCTGATCTAAGCAAAAGTTATAAATAGCTTTGCATCTGTTCACATGCACACCCTGTTTTTCTCTGTCACACAACAGCTGACATACTCTTTGGACCAATTGGCACTTCAGCATTTCTGGCAGGTCAAAGTTCAGGCAAAGAAGACAAAATGACAAGAGGAGACTTCAGCTGTGCGGGCACATATCTGAGTGTGTGGCTCAGGATAGCTTTTGATGTCTGTGAGTGAATGTGGTCAGATCTTTCTGTTGCTCTCAGAGAACTAAATGCTGGTTAAATTTTCCTGCAGACAGGAGTCAATGTAAATGGAAACAATATCTGTGCTGTAGCATCAGTGGGTTTTTTTTAGGCGGGTTTCAGTGTGATGTATTTGATCTCATGAAAGAGCTGCACGCCTGTGGAGGCTCAGATCTAATATCACAGCGCAGTATATTATCACACAGAGGTGTTATGCGATACAGTATACTCTGCTCTAGTGACACACATAATACATAGATATAGAGACGACTGGTGGTTTTTGCTGCGCCCTTATCTCCCAAGTGGTTGCTACAGCAAATGGATCCGATTTTATGCCAGATGCCATTCCTGACTCAACCCTCCCATCGGCTAATTGTGTGAAGCCAGCCAACCAAAACTGGTAAATCAGCAAACCTCTTCATGGATCTTCTTGAGGAAGGCAATCTCCTCTTGCAGACTCTCAATACGTCTCTCCAGGTCCAGCCTGGCGAGAGTGGCGCTGTCCACATCCTGGACACATGAACAGAATGGCAAAAAAGAAATGAATGTAAAAAGAAATCACTGATAACCAACAGTTAAGGTAAAAATGTTAAAATAAGAGAATATAAAGGGGGAAAAATGACTGTTCAACCAAAGGAGACTGGTGCAAAGTTTCTCTGTTTTGGACTTTGAAGAGAAAATGACTAAACTATAATAGAGTGATTTAAGGAAACTGAAGACTTACAGCTCTGAAAGCAGACAGGTTGTTCTCAGCTTCTTCCTTCTGGTGAATCTCTTCTTGCAGTCTGCCAGAGTGACAGCAATATACAAAAAGGAAAAGAGCAAAAAGAAAGAGGAGAGTTGAAACAGAAGTGAAGACAAACTGTTTGAGTGAACAGCTTTTCCCCTCTAGGGGCCACTTACTAGACAGATAAACTAGTTACCACTTCTCATTCCTCCAGTCTCTGTTCTTTTTGTCTGTCAGTAAGTTTACAGGAATAGAAACTGCATAGGCAATGAAACATCAAAGTTCTATCTCTTATTTGTGCCCATGTCCACACATGCACACACTTCTGCACTTGCTCTTCGAGTCCTAAAGCTGTGTTGCAGCTGCTGTCACACTGTCAGAGTCAGAAGGGTAACAGCGAGAGAGGAACAGAGGCCTGTCCTGGTGCACTTTCCAGAATTAGCATTTCACTGTGCATTTTGAACAACTGGAAAATTGAGAAACAAATGCCTTCGTGCATTTCATGCATAATCATCATAGACACACTTGCACACAGCAGATGCTACTGCCAATTTTTTGCAGATTTGAATGATGTCACCGTTCATGGAAACGTTCAATGAAAATATCAGCGTTCATGCATTGCAACTGTTTGCAGTCAGGAGGTCTCTCTGTGATTCCCAGCTGGTGCTTTAACAAGTTTCACTCAGTGCTTCAGGCAACAGTTTAAGAAGGCTTGATAAACAGAGAGTGAAGTGTTAGAGTGCTCGGTGGGGGTTTTTTTTCAGCCTGTGTTTTGATATACACGTTATTTAAGTGATGTTGCATGTTGTCGCAGTCACAGAGCTGACTTAGTAGCTAAAAATAGATTATTCAGAGATACACCCACATTGCAGCTTACCCTGCTTTCATCTGTCTCACATTCTGTCACACACACACACAAACACAAGAAATGTGTATTTGGTGGACTTTGGTCTTTTGAATTTTTTTCACTGTTTTATATATATTTTTTTTTTTTACAGACAAACAGGCAATGTGTATACATTTATTTTTATCTGTCTACGGCTCTCATGTCTGACTGCTTTCCTTCTTGCTGAAACTTTATCTGTCTGTCTGTCTCAACTCTATTCCTATGAATCTGCAGATCTCTCTCTCTCTCTCTCTCTTTCTATCGCTCTCTCTTGCTCTACATTTTCATCTGCTGTGTCTCTTGTGAATAAATTATAAAACACCTTTGTAAAAAAAAACTACTGGACCATAACAATTACTGAAGCATTCCTATTCTCAAATCTCTCCCTGGTTACTTCGTTTTCATTTTCCCAAAAGAGGAGAGGCACTCTAGAAATCAATGAGTTGTACTTGATGCCACTTCTTAGTTTTATTTTTCATGCATTTTAAACTCTACAACCCCTTCTGCCTTCCAGTCTTCCCATTTTCTCCTTCTGTTACCTCTGACAGGGGCTTGGTTTGATGCCAGCATGTGAGTGGGAACCTTCGGGGTGGGGGTGGGGTGTCCACATGATGAATATTTTAAGATCACATGATTAGGTGATTAGGAAATGTTTTAAACATGACAGAAATAGCTTTCCTTTAAAGAATAATGAGATAAAATGGTTGAAATCCCTGAAACATGTCAGAGACCATGCCTTAACTAATTAATAACTATTTGTCTTTTAGAGTTAACATGGGATTCCTGCACACTCTTACATTCCAGCAGCTTAAACCTTTATTAAAGCCATATTAAATCTATTTTTTTTCTTTACTCGTCATCTGTTCGCCCACACATTGCCACAGTTCCATCCATCCAAGCCTACCTGAGCTTAAGTTTCTGCAGATCATCAGCCAGGTTGTCTCTCTCCACCTCCACTCTGGCGCGCTGGTTGGTGAGGGCCTCTATCTGCCTCCTCAGCTCCCTCATTTCCTCCTCATAGAGCTCAGCCACACGCCCGGGCCCCTCGCGGACCCTGAGCTTCTCAATCTCCACTGTCAGTGCTGCATTCTGCTGCTCCAGAAAACGCACCTTCTCAATATAGCTGGCAAAGCGGTCGTTGAGGTGCTGAAGCTCGGCCTTCTCATTGGTCCTTGTGTTGAGGAAGTCTTGGTTCATGGCATCTGCAAGGTTGAAGTCGAGCTTCTCGCCAGCATAGGTGCGCATGGCTGTGGAGGAGCCGAGCCCAGCACCAGAAGACAGCTTGAAGCTGGAATATGAGGGAATACCAGTGCTCTTGACCTCGTAGACTCTGGAGGACATATGGCTGGAAGAGGAGCCGCGGCCTCCTCCTACAGTGGAGAAGAGGGAAGACATTGGTGATGAACCAACACCAGAGCCAAAGGTGCGACGGTACGAGGAGGCACTCTGGGCTGAGGAGGCGTAGGACTTGCTCATGGTTGGTTGACTTGTGGTTCTGATGGAGCCGCTTGAGATGCTGAGACGAAACCGTCCCACTGGGCAACTGGCAAAGAAACTGAGTGAAGGAATACCAGCCACTGAGTGCAACTATTTGTAGCTCTACCACCCCCACACCCACTCATAAACCCAACCCCTCCTCCTGTTGTCTATTCACCCCGTCTGCACTCTCACTACTCCACCCCTTCACTGTATCACAACCCCATTTTTTTTTATTGATCACTTTTGGCATTTTAAATCAGTGTGGAAGATTTCCCCATGGGTTAAGATGCTGTGACGGTTCTTCAAATTTACCCATGTAATTTTTATGTAATTATCATAAATGCCTCATTAGTAGAGACTCTTGAAAGCAAAAATTTAAGAGCATAAGGTAAAAATTAGATAGCTGTTGTAACCAGTCTTAATCAAAGTGCAAATTTACCATAATTACAACTCATTTCAGTTATTCATTTTGGCTGTACTAAAGTGTTATAGGTTTTTCAGAAATTGCTGAAACATTTCTGGTAAATTTATTACAGTCATTTGATATGTCATCTGTTGGACTCTTTCATATTTCTTTATGCTCTTTGGCCCCCACCCCCCCACCGTTTCACCTTTTGCCAGCTGTTGATTCAGCTGTTGAAGGAATCTGGTTTCAAGATGGCCTTCTGCGTGTATGTCTCTTTGACAATGGATGATTGAATGAGTGAGCGCAAAAAGTCAGACAGTCGAGTGAGACAGGAAATTTAATGTGAAAAGTTTTTGTAGAAATTATAAAGACTTGTTGGAAAAATTAACTTCATTCTGTTGAAATTGCCAAACTTAATCCAGTTCAGTCTAAAGAGACTGGATCAGAAAAGCACATAACTAATCCCACTGAAATTAACATCAAAAAGTGTTCTAAAATACGGCTCATGTTATGTTAAAAATAATTACCACTTTGTCTTATAAGTACAATGAAAGAATGTTTTCTGCTTTGTCCTAATGTAGCACATCAGAATTTATCATATGCATTGTTTAAATTAGTATGAAACTATAGAGTTACAATGGAGTTATGTAGCCTTGGTTATATAAGAAGTATGACTGGCTACTGCCAGGAAGGTCACACGCTCAGTTTTGTCGTCAGAGCGCTCCACTCGCCTCGCACACACCAGAAGTAGGTGGACAAATCTGTGCGTATCAGTCAGTCTAGTTACATGCCTGTTGAATATTTAGAATAATTGATGTTGCAAGTTGCAACTTTTTGTAATTTTGTATATGTGTGCTTTGTAGTTGTCAAGTTTCTGAAGTAATATCAACTCAGGAAGAAAAAAAATAAAAATACAAATCCATTCCAAAAGTTCCATCCCATTATCACACAGTACTGATATAATCCACTATCACAATGCTGTAATTGCTAGCATATTGCAAATTCCTTATTAGGCTGGAGCCTATAGGATAAAGAAATTAATGTGGTGATATCACAGGCTGCAGCTGAATGGATGCTCAGACTGGAGGAATATGTGCCCTGCCGTGTGTCATAGCTGGGTAATAATGATAAAAATGATAATGATGACTAATTCTAGTTCTGTAGGATGCTAAATATTCCTCTGTGAGCAACCTAACAGATAAAAAAAAATCCCAACGCTTTCAATAGAACAAGTGTGAAGTATAAAGATCTGGCCTATTTTAAATTTAAAACCCAAGATGTGTAACATATCAGTCCTGAATCAAAAAGGAAACATGCGACTAATGTATGTGTAGGAGTGTCCACGGGTGTTGGAGGAGCCATGTGTGGTCGTGCACATATTTGCGTTTCACAGAGCAGTGTGCATGTCAGCTGCAAATGGTGTCAACTCTATTTTTAGATTTCCTGTTTGAACTCTGTTGTCTGGTCACTGGACTGGACAGATAGAGCTTGACTACTTTTACTGACATGCTGTGAGATTATTTTAGCTGCTAATCAAAGCCAGATAAAAAATGTAAATAGGTTTATCCTAAATGGGCTCACTACACAAACTGACTAGTGCCAGGTCATTATTACCAGGTAATTACCAAGTACCTTTGGTTTATTATTCTATGCCATGTCCAAATTCAAAATGTGTCTCTTATATTTCAAAAAAACAACAAAGCACAAAACAAACAAACAGACAAAAACAATAGTTTCATATTTAGATCAAGCGGTCAAGCCTGTATAAATTAATTGTATTTGAATTTAAGCTGCCTACATTTCTTGAAACTAAATGAGAAACATCAAGAACCTAAATCATTTATTGAAAAAAAATTTTTGTAGGAGCTCAACAGTTTATGTCTTCAAACTTTAAACCTTTCCCCACACAGAGACAATGGCTCTTTAAAAAATACCTGTCACATTTTCTAACAGTCACAAATGTAAAGAGGTAAGCTATAAAATAATAAGAATGGGTGTCACCATTGCTTCAGTAAATGTTAGGCTTCTCAGCTCGTCTGCTTTTTTTTTGCCTCATATGCACACTTAGAAATGATGCTTTATTTGAACTTTATTTTAATGTCCCAAAACCATCAGAAATATTAGTCTGTCAGTCAGTCCATCATTATGTAATGAAAATTTTAAAAAAATTATTTTGTTTTTGGTCTTCATGGGTAAAGAATCCATCAGTTTTCTTCCACTTATCCTTTTCAAGGTCGCGCAAGGCTATCATAGCTGTCATAGGGTGTGAGGCAGCGTACACCCTGGACAGGTTGCCAGCCTGTTGCGGGGCTAACACAGAAAGACGCACAACCATTCACGCTCACATCCACACCTATGGGCAATTTAGAATCACCAGTTAACCTAACCCCACTAAGTGCATGTCTTTGGACTGTGGGAGGAAATCAGAAATGAATCAAAATAGGTTATCTTCTGACTTTTCTGAGGTTGATATCAGATGAATCATACTGACATTCACAGTAAGTTGACTTTTTGGTCACAAAGTAGAGGAGGAAGTTATTTAAATGCCCCAAAATGCATTTTAATTGTAAATACCTCATTCCTTTGAGCTCCACTGTCAGCTGCTTTTTGTGATGATTAGCAAATTGTAGCATGCTGACATTCAAAGAAAACAGTGAACATAGTAAAAGAAAAAAAACCTGCAAGCTTCCTGTTAAATATCAGCTTGTTCTCAGTCTGAGCATTTTAGCGTGCCGATGGGAGCATTTAACTAAAGTACAGCTTAGTCCTCAGTCAGACACTGGGAATCTAGGACTTGCTAGGCTCCCTTCCAGGGACATTTGATTGTTCCACTGCCAAAAGCCCATCAAGCCTGGGTAAGATCCCTGCCTAGAATTGAACCGCAAAACATCTTATATTCTAATGATATCTCTACTGAACAGGAATCCTGTGGCCAATTTCGTTCGATTTTCCATCTAGCTGCAATCATCCATTAGAAATGATGAGGGGGCTTTTCACCCCAAGGAATGATGTGGGGACTTTACACTGCCAGACATGATGGGAAATAATCTGATATGTGCATGATGTGACTTGACTGTGACATCTGCTGTTATGGCAGGACCAGTCATCCAGGTGTTTTCCCATTAAAGTACACGTCATCAGCACAGGACAGAAAATGACCTACCTATGAGTTGCCTAACAACTCCAGATTCATAACCAATACACCATGACCCATAGCCTAGAAAAGACACCCTTAAATTAGCAGCCAGATCCCAGAACGGCTGGGAAAAGAGTTATCACACAGACACATGCACGCACCAAGTCTCAGAATATCAACAGTGCATAGCAGCCAAACCCTATACTCAGGTCAGATCATGGAGGCTATTTTGGAAGTAGAATGCTTCAGGTTCCCTGTACCGCCATACAATACAACATTATTAAACCCTTAGTCGGGAAATACCCACACACTTTAGATATTTGGATTCTAATCCTTTACACACCAACGCCGGCACCGTGTCCGTGGAAAAGGGCCAACCAGATCTGCTGTGCCCCCACTGGGTCTGGTTGGCCTCAAATTTATTTTGGCTTGCATGACAACAACCCCAAACAGCCAAAGTTATAAAGAACAAGAAGCAGTACATGGATTCCTGTAACAGATGGTATAACACCCCACCCCCACCCCCACCCCATCACCCACCTCCTACAACCCTGATCTCAACATCATCGGCAGGAGCAACCATGATAGTCTAAATCCACGGCAGAACTGCGGCAAGTTGTCACGTCGTGTGGAATGCTGGGGCAGTCAAAAGGCATGCAGCATGCGTGACATGATGTGAAAACTCTTTGAGAATTGTTTTTAAAGGACTGAAACTATAAGATACGCAGACAAGTTTTTTTTTTTTTTAAACAAATACCACTATATAGCCACTACTTTGTGGATTCATTGTGCTTCATCTGGCACATGTCACAAAACATGTGAATTGAATTATGGCATAAATAGGATCTGTAGGTGAGGAGCAGTCAGATGGTTTCATCATTCATGAACAGAGAATGCTTGTTGCCCTGCAACCAACCAAACATGCATACACACATGCCAAAGAGCTGAGCTGTAGCACAAAAGTGTCACTGGGACTGAAGGATCAGACGAAAGGCGAGGATAAAAAAAAAAGAGGCGGACTATGTGTTTTTCTGTGTGTGCGATACGTGTGCTTGCATATTAGTGATTACATGCAAGTGTGTGACAACTTCACAGACCTCTTTTACAAGGGGACATGTTCCAGTTTTTTTTTTCTCCTAGATCTATTAAGGGAGAGATGTGATATCAAATGCCAGCAGCAGCACAATGTGCCTGAAATAGAGAGCAGCAGGCTTCACATCAAACCATGTCGAATGAGTTAAACCATGAGTCACGCTAGACAGAGAGGCTACTTCCTATTTTATGAGACCCCAGTTCCCACAGACAGTCAGTAAAATGAAGAGAATTTGATGCACACAGCAGGTATGCATTTAAAAGTATAATGCAAATTTCATAACATCCTTGTATGAAATTATAATGGCCTGAACATTTGCAAAAACACAACTGTTTTTTTTTTTCTTTTAATTACATTTGGCTACTTTTCAGAAGCGAGATTTGCTGATTGCTACTGTTTACTAGGTGGGACAGTGTTTAGCACTGTTGCCTCACAGCAAGAAGGTCCAGAGTTTGAATCTGTTGGCCAGGACTGCTTTCAACAAAGACCACATGTGCAAATGGAGACGATATGTATGATCTATCTGATCCCTGAGCTGTGTCACCATTTAAATGTTTTATATGTAAAAAAAAAAAAAAAAGAAAAGAAAAGAAAAAAAGAAAAGAAACAAGAAAATGTATCATGAATTCTTCTGATTGAAGAGTGGTGTACCTCCAGCAGCAGCAGTCGCAATCTAAGGCAGCAAAAAGCACCCACCGGTTTTCACAAACACAAGATGGTGCAAGAGGACAACCTGACAAGACAAAGTGTTTCCTCCGGGGAAAATAAAAAACTAACAAAACAAACAAAACAAAACAAAAAAGGTTTTCTGACATATTTAGTGCAGTTTCCATTAGTTATAGCTCACCAAGTGTTTGCACTTCGGTCTTTGCTTTCCCGAAATGTGCGTGGCAAAATAATTTCAAGGCAAAAGAAAATTGAGGCTGGTAATGATTTAAGAAAATTAATGCTTAGGCTATATAAACATTTTCGTATTTGGAAGGGCAGAGCATAGGGAGTTTGCATTCTATAGGAATACTTCTCCTTTGCTCTGGTCAAGATCTCCACCTCGCCTGCATATGTGAGGGTTGAAGGCACAACAATGTCACCAAATGTTTGACTGTGGAGCACATTATTTTGCAGTAATAAACCAATGACTTTTAGCTCTCATGCTTGCAGAACGTGCTGGGATAATTTTATTTTTAAAAAAAACCCCTCATATTTACTCTCAGCTATGGGAAATTGCATCTGAAAGATGAACCTGTGCTGTCGTCAGGTGGGTGTAGAGGCTACCGTGGACATATTTGAAGCAATAGAATCATTCCCACATTTTGCGTGCAAGGACGCACAAGTTTATGGATAACGAATGCATGACGTTCATGAATGGGTGGAATATGAACGTTAACGCTTTCGTTCACCTCCCCTCTCTTTCTGAAAGCCCTGATGACGTAGCTGCAGGTTGATCTCCTGTATGGCAGAGAGCTCCCTGTTTCTACAGACTCTACGTTATTTACGCAACTGTGCCGTCGCTGAATCGATATACGTTGCATGTTAACAGTCTATCCCTCCTTCTCTCAATCCCCACGCCCCACCCGGTCACTGTGAAGAGTTACTTTTTTCCCCCATTTATTTTTTATTTTTATTTTCCCCCTCCAGTCACATGGGCTTTTAGAGTTCAATGTGAGCTGTCGACACCGCACGGGCTCTTTTTATCATTATGGACGTTTAAAGGAGGGGAAACGCAGAGGGATTTCGCATCTTTCTCTCTCCATCTCCTCCTCCTCTGCTGTGAAGCTTCAGAAGATCATGCAACACCTTAAACCATGGCGAGCTCTGCTCCTTCTGACAGTACTGTACCAACCAGGAATCTGTGATAAATACGGTAAGACGACGATAATGATGATAGTGGAAGTGTAATCATCAGAAATTACACTCCGGTAATATCTCCGCAGTTTGATGTCAGCAGATGACTTTACGGTAGCATCATCCTATGCTAGGCTACTTTATCCTTTTTTTTTTTCCTCTTTTGGTTTTGCAATGAGTGCATTTATTTTAGAGAACTGTGTTTATCGTTCAGAAACTGAATGAGAGATGGGCTGTGTGTAAATACGGAGGATGGCAGTCTAATGAGATTAAACACAGGCAGAGGAGTGATGGAGGATAAAAGGAGTAATAGGGAAAGAAAAAACTGAACACTGAGTTTCTGTTTGTGGAGCATTAGGGGATAATTTTAGGGAATGATTACACTTAAAATACCACTGTGACGCGCCTTATGGAGCTCATGTGTTTTTTTTATTTAGAGTCTCTCTCTCTTTTTTTTTCTTTTTTTTTTACAATGACAAGAGAGTAAAGAAGGGAGCCGCCAAATCCACTTGTTAATGAATAACGCCCACACTAGTGTGTAAGCTATACAAAACAAGATGAAAAGTAAACTGTGTGCGTGTGTGTATT